>JANFOE010001945.1:0-87816 GCA_025667525.1 Glebionis coronaria
ATATATATATATATATATATCTATATATATATATATATATATATATATATATATATATATATATATATATATATATATATATATATAGTATATATATATATATATATATATATATATATATATATATATATATATATATATATATTATATATATATATATATATATATATATATATATATATATATATATATATATATATATATATATATATATATATATATATATATATATATATATATATATATATATATATATATATATATATATATATATATATATATATATATATATATATATATATATATATATATATATATATATATATATATATATATATATATATATATATATATATATATAGGGTGAGGTTATTTTCAGAACCAAATAAATGTACAGAACTGCGAGAACCACCTTTTTACTCTTAAAATGCACATGTATATTCATCGGGTTAGTTCATTAGGTAGAAATACATGAATTTTCATTGTCGTAGGTCACTAGGAACATGTATGCAAGGACCATGCACATGTATTTGTTTTGTATGTATGATAACTATCTTTTCGTCGGATAATATGAAAACACATGTGCACCTCAATATTACGGAGATACTTCGTGAAGCCCCGCCTAATAAACTGCTCCCCACCATCCCGGATCGTTATACCCGGTATATCCGGAGGGAGGACTATTCATATCGCTCATCATAGTCGGATCTATAAGTAATAAAACAGTTATTAAATGTTAATGTAAACATAATAATGAAAATACATATACATTGTTATGAGTATAAAGGTGGTTCTCGCAGTTCTGTATATTTATTTGGTTCTGAAAATAACCTTACACTATATATATATATATATATATATATATATATCTATATATATATATATATATATATATATATATATATATATATATATATATTTGCGTTCAAGTGTGTTACACCTTAAAATGTGGTATAATAGGCACCAATTACAATACGACATGTGGCACTTAAGGTTAATAAATGAAAATCAAAAACGTAAAACTAAGTAAAACTATAATTTAAAACAAGAGGGTATTTTGGTAACTTAGAACATCTCTATCTCTATGTCCTTGATCAATTTATTCTCCGTGAATTCGCAAACTGATCCATTACTCTTTTCATTCTCATTAACAAAAAGCAACCTCCTGTTTCACCTATCTCATCTCATAGATAAACCTAAATAAATATCCGTCGTTACTCTCGACCATTGGTGGTATCCAAGATCCAAAAAAGAACTCTAGAAATAAAATTAAAAAACAGCCATAAAAATCATCTATGGTGAATCCCTACGATCCAAAAATCGTCGACGCATGTAACAACACTATACTCTCGACCGGTGTTCATTTACTACCAACCTCGTCTAGCATTTTCCTCCTTCCATTCTTGCGACCCCGAGACCTTTTGTGACGAGAACAGGTGATTCATGTTATTTCTTTATATGATTCGAGTCTGTAACGACGAACAGAGTGCACCGGATCTGTCTCTCGTTACCGGATCTACATCTACACCACTTGAATCATTGTTGGATGTAAGTCTGATCTTGAATTCATATGGTTTTGTTTCCAGTTTCGACGATTTGATGTTACCGGAATATGGCGTGAAGTTCGAACGACAACTGAGTGTGGGTATCATTGGTTAACTCAAGCAGTATTTGGTTTAAGTTGAAACTGTAGTGGGGTTTTTTGTTAAAATTTTTATCTTGTATAATTGTGTCAATATTTTAGTTAGAAAGATTTATGAATCACTTTCACTCATGTATCAACTTTAATGATGTATCAATCCATCAAACTTGTATCAGTTCTCATTGAAATTGCATAAGTTCTTGTAAGAAAATTAATGATCTATTAATCCATCAAACGGAGTGTGGGTATAACACCCCCAACAAATGCTATGCGCAGCGGAACTACAACATTTGGGTGCTACGTAGTTATCATCACACATAAGCTATATTAAACGACTCAAAGAGACGTAAAAGTTTAAACATAAATTTAAACATTATTAAAATCATACAAGTCTACAGTTTTCCAAGTCCCAAATAATACTAAACAGAGTTTGCGTTAGGTCCCCACTGAATCTCAACCCAAAAGTACATTTTTGCTCACATGACAGAATAATAAAAGAGTTTTAAGTTAAATAAGGGTGGAAAAACAAGTAGACCGCCAAGCCACAACAACTTCCATCCTCGCATGCTCCGCTGCTATCAATCTTGGTTACCTAAAACACATGCTTAAAACTGTCAACACAAAGGTTGAACGAATCTATAGGTTTATCAAATCATAAGTTGAACATAAGTATTAAAAACCAATCATGATCATTCAATAGCATTGTCGCGCAAACAATCTATTATTCAAGGATATGACAATTGTGTTTAAGCTCATGACACTAATCCGTTAACTCAATCACCCGCGTAATAATTACCGGCGTGATTCAGATGAATCCAGTGCCCCTACTAAAGGCATCAGTTGCAATTATACCTTATCTCTTATCACAAATTATTCGTTCGCAGGGGGTATCAACGTACTAGCCCTCGTCTCGGATAGGGTCGTCAACCCCATAGTACTATCACTTTGTATAAGCGGCTATTTCCCCCTTCGCAAGGGCAAGACAATAGTTAATAGTTCATGAAATTAGGGCCTTTTGCAACTAGGTACTCAACACAATTTCAAGGCAACATTCGGGTCCAACAATCATTCATGACTTATGTTCATTTTCATTTAAATAGCATGTATCCCCCTCGCGGGTAAAAACATTTGAAATAAGTAAAGAGCGAGGCTATAGACTCACCTTAAGTAGTAGTGGTAGTATTAGTAACTACGGCGTAAACGAAATCGATCACTAACGATGAGGATGCCCCGGGAAATCAAATACAACACCTAACGAATAAACACGTAATGAATCAACACATTCAAGTACCTTCAAGTACTGTATGTACATAATTAAGAACACTCAAGGTTCATATAAACTCACGCCAAAAATCCATACAAGTGATATTTACTAGACACGTCCAATTTTATACTTTATTAAAACTATTACTCATTTTACAATTCTGCCGGTACAAACCGAATGTACGGGCTGTTTTACCCAACTTAGACCACTCCTAAAAATCTGAGAAAATTTGTAAAAATCACTTATAATCTGTAGAAACCCCATACCAAATTTCATAAAAAGTTTTCACTTCTAAGACCTTCTGCCCGACCCATCTTTGAAGTACAAAACTCGGACAGTTTTGCACACTCGACTTGTAAGATCATTTTGACCATCTTAACCAATACCATTTGCAAATCCGACTCTTGATTATGAAAATAGACTCAAAATGCTAAGTTTAGGGCCTGAGAAAAGCCCTTGACCATTTTTAAAACTCAACTTATAGTCCCCGAGATTTGACAAAAAATCGAACATAATTTCGGATTATGTCGACTTTCATCTCCCGGTACACGAAAATTCAAACTAGCGTAACTTTTGACTCGTTTGGAGTCAAACGCTCTATCTTATACCAAAACGAAGCTAAAAAGAAGATCTACAACAATATCTCATCATCTAGACCTGGACTTAGACTTAAACCCACGAAAATGCCCTTAAAGTTTCTGATCTAAAAATACCTTTTTAAAATCATCACAAATCGCCTTTCCAATCAATTCCATTGATTCCTAGACCTATTATATCACCATAACATCAATCTAAAACATCCTAATCATCCCTAATCACTTGTATGAACAATCACAATAAAACCCATTTCATAAATCACGCATGCAATTCAAACATAATAATAATAAAATAATAATAACAAGGAGATGGAACCTTACATTGATTAAATGGATCAAAAACACCAAGAACACCCAAACCCCCCACATATTTCGTGGGTTTTGGGGCTGTGGAACACCAAAAACATAATCCCAAGCTTGATTGATCACTTAATTAAGATCATAGCAACAATAGAACAACCATACAATGTTTAATTAGATCAAATCAACCATTTTACAAAAAATAATCTTGAAAAATTAAAGTGGTTGCATGGTGGATTTTTGTGGTGGGATTTACTTGAAATGATGTTACAAACATGGGTCATTGCTTAGATTTCTTAAAAATCCATTTTTGGTGGTGGATTGGTGGTGGTGGATGTTGGCCGTAGGTTTGAGAGAAGAAAGAGGGGAAGAGAGAAATTTTGAAGTGTTAAAATGGGGTGTGTGTGTTTGTTTGTTTATTTTATAAGGTTAGGAGGGACCAAAATGCAATTATGGATTTCTTTTGGCCTTAAATGGCAAACAAGTATTTAAAGAGCGGGATTATGACTAGTAGTCGATTTTAAAATTTTACGGGAGTCGGGTTTAGTCCCGGCTACCTCAAAATACCTTTAAATGGTTCAAACGCACACAAAACGATTATACATATGGTTCTGACTCGACTTAACACGTAATAAAAATAAAAATCTCGAAAAACTCAAATATCGATCAATCGATAATAAAATGTAAGTTTTGGGCATCCGTCGGTATTGTAGTCGTCATCGGTTCTTCTTAAATCGTCAAACGTTAAATTACGACCATAAACGTTGGTTTCAACTTAAACCGTCAAATAATTCCACAATAAAAATTCTTAAAAATTTCAAAAATATACGTAAAATAGGATTAAATAATTGACGTTGTGTTTGGGGTATCACATCCTCCCCACCTTAAGGGAGCGACGTCCTGGCGCTCTCCGGTTCTTATACTCGCACTTCGTACTACTAGAAAGATAAGTGTACTTCTTCCTAAAGGAGTCTTCACGTTCCGTTGTGGACTTCGGTTCATGTCTCGGGTTCCATCACACCTTCACAATGAGTATTATACCTTGCTTCAATCTCTTAACATCTCGATCTATCCGTAGCCTCCCAAATCATTTCAAGTCCATTCAACTGACTTTTTCCTACTTCATTCTATCCAACTGGAGGTTCACATTTTCATCATCATAATTCCTCAAAGGCTGCAGCTTCAATGCTACCATGGTAAATGTCGTTGTACAAAGATACTACCAACGGCAAGTGTCGATCTCAACAACTACCAAAATCAATCACACACGTCCGGAGCATGTCTTCCAACTTTCGAATCGTCCTTTCACTTGGTTCATCATCTCATAAAAACAACTACTCACAAAATAAAATCGCACGGGTCACACATAACCCCATCGAAAACGTTCAGAATATACATAGACGAAGTAATTATTACTAGTCGTACAAAATCATCTTATCGCAATATTATGTACATACAAACCTAGCTCATCGAAAATGAACCCATCGATACGGAAATCATTCGGCGTGTACATAACTCTCTCGAAGATATCACAATCCAATCAAACACAAAAGTCACTATGAAGCACAAACAACCACAGCACGACATGTTGGCAACATAGCCAAACCATGCCGAAACAATCAGTTCAATCAAGTTAACTCATGCTTGCTAATCAGCCAAGCCATGATGAAATAAGGATATTTAAGATGATTCCCGGATGAGTCTAGTCAAAAGAAAATTGCAAGTTAAAGAAGGTTCACAAGCTTGCTAGCTATGGATGCATATCCATAAGGAAAGAAAAATACATACGTATGTCATCGCAGGGCGCTCACCCATGGATTTATACACAAAAGATATTACAAGAACACCATCTCACTTTCATCCCAACCGCGGTCAAAATCTCAATAGCATCGCCGTTCACAGTTATAAATATATTACATGGCACGTGTTCTTCATGATCGGACTTCATTGGACAATGTCGTCTTAAGTTCTCACAACTTTCGATCACTCGACTAGATCACATACAACATAAACACATAAAAGACAAAGGTTTTCCACAAAAAAAAACATCAACTATGGCTACCTATCGTTTAACCATCGATGATCAAGGATGGTTGAGTCGAGCAAAGAGGATTCCTCACTTAACGAACGAAGACGGCAATGGAATTGTCTTCCAACTACTGATGCACAGTTGGTAAACTTCAACAGTTTACCGCGTGTCATAAAACATATCAAAAGAACGAGAAGAGAAAAAAAAATAAAAAAAAAATAAGGTACAATATGTTTGATGCAGGAGAAGTCTTCTTTATTTCCCTCGGAGTTATTCGAACTCGGAGTTCCTCTACTTCGGCAGTCTTCTATTTTTGTTAAAAACTCTTCTCAGTGTCGATACGAGCCCCTTAGGTATTTAATCAACACCCTCGTGATTCCGATGAAATTCGCATGTTACATTCAACACATAAAACATTTTCCAAAATTACTCGGTCAAGGTGACTTACTAAGTCAACACAAAATAAAAGAACAAATTTCAAGGAAACACAAGAAAATTCAAAAAAAAAATTCTCTAGGAGTCAAGGAGAATACAATTACTTGCATAAGGATCCACCATTTTTTAAAAACATTCTCATCCGAACATTTATCAAAAACACTACCGGTTGTAAAGATGACCAATTGATTTGAAACTACATTGCCCTTCCTAAAGTATGCATAATTAGCTAGATCATGCATACTTAAGGGTCAAGCAACGACAATTAACAAAACAAGACTCTTCCCGAATTATGCAAAGTTAGCTAAGCTGTGCATAATTGAGGATCGAGTGACAACACAAACATTATTATGACGCACCGAATACGACTATGAAAGTTTCCGACCTAAACTTCAAAATAATTAAATTGTTGGTCATGAAATTTGAAATGGGAAAATATTGCTACCATCGTTTTAAGAAATACATCAAACATTTTTCTTCCATTTTGAAAACATGCTATTACTTTGCCTTTTTATGAGGAAAATAAATAGATAATTAAATAAATAAATCGACACCATTGACATTTGGTTAAACGAACATTTCACACTCATACATATTTTCAAAATAGACTACTCACAAAATAACGGTAAGGTGGTTCATGATTAAGGATCATTGCAAGCACAAAAGTAATGAAATCCAAAAATCAATGAGATCGAACGAGGTAAACGAGCAATATAATTGCCAACTAAAATTTAACTACATTAGAAATGAAATTACTTCAAATATACGACAAAAGTCTCGGGATAACAACAGCGATCTACGAATACATGGAGTAAAAATTGAATATCAACACATGCGTCAAAAATAAAACAACGCTCATAATTCCCATCGTCTCGAGTTGCACACACATTCCACCAAGGGTATACGGGGAGAGAAGAATAATCACTTGGTTAAATAGAAACAATTTCACCAGGAAGATCGAGTTCTTTCACCTCTATAATTTGGTAAAGCGATTTCGCCTCCTCGCTTTTGTTCAATATAAATAAATAACCAATTTAATGAAGATTTATAGCATCATTCCAGTAACTACAGAATTTTAGGTTCCATTAACCGTAAGAAGAAAAGTCACAACGTCCATGAACATGACAAAATATACCGGGTGACATACCCTCATCATCAAGTACTAGCGAAGTAGCAACCCAAAAATAAATATAATAATAATGGTTTCATATCATAGAAAATATTAAAATGAACAGTCACATAACGACTCAAGTTTAGATACTAACTCATAAAATCAAAGAAGGGATGTTGTACGATCGAACCATCGTGACTCAAAATATTACGTCTTAAGAAAATAATACAAATATGTGTTTGTTGGGTAATCCATTTGCATTTTCTAGTTACTATTACCTTGTATATTGTAAAACCAAACATTTGCACATTTTTAATTCGTGTTACCCCATTAAAGATTTAAGACCTTTCATGTTTCAATCTATACAAATTTTTTTTTTTATTTCTAGAAAAATTATAGTTGCAAGAAAATTTCTAACATTAGTTGATTCGGTGACTCGGTTATTATAATTGATAAAATCATTAGGTTTGAAAATCTCAATACTTGTGTCAAAATCCCATTAATATTCATAGCTTAAGTACCAAAAACGTACGTAGTAAGAATTTTAAAAGTTTTACGTTATTATTATTATGACTTATCTTATCACATATATACAAGTAACCAACACAACTCAAATTAGTCCAATTGACTCTTAAAATTAACCTTGACTTTTTATTACACACATGTTTTCCTTAAAACTATTTTGTTAACTCATATTCGCGCGATTCGACTCAAATGCTAAAGAAGTTTCACGTAGTATTATTTCGGATAATTACTGATTTTAGTCGACACTTGAATCTCGATAATAATAATAATATTAAATAATTTAGATGCTTATTTCAATAATTCTAAAATATAGAAAACTTAACCTTTAATCTTTAGCTCGTTATCAAACAATTTTAAAATTAACACATCTCACAGCGGAATAAAACAAAAGATTTTTCAAACGATTTTTAAACAAGCGTCATCGAATTATGCATAGTGATTCTCTATAACGAAAATTAAATAAACAAATGATTTCCAATGACGTTCCATCAATATTTAAAAATTTATTTCAAGCGTTAGAATTTCTCACTTATAGTGTATATTCCGATTTTATCCTAGTTTATTCACTACAACAAGTAACGTGTTCTAGTTTACACCAATGCATACGTAAATAACCTTATGTTTAAAATGAAACAAATTTTACAAAGTTTTTAGCTCCAAAATACTTGACCAATTCTTCTACTCATGTTTTATATTACAAGATACGCCAAAAGTTTGCTACATTGACTCGAAAATTAATTCATACTAAATCCAAGTTATATATACTCAACAGTCATATCGTAAATATTATTATAAACTCCTTTTTAAAAATTATATTAAACAATTTTTGACAGTTCCATCACAAGCTTTTAGTATCAAATTATTAATATATAAAAATAAGGATTTTACGAGTAATATAAATCACTTATTATAATATACCAACCAAGGTTGAAGGGAAAATAATTTCACTTTGTCCATTTCTTCTCTACACTTATTTTTATTTTTATTTTTTTACTCGTTACAAGACACATCATAAGTCATTTTTATCCAAAAGTTTCATCCGCCAAGTATTAAATATGTAAAACACTTTATGTTTAAATCATTCAATCAACAAAGTTTAGTGCTTACTTAACTCACACAAATGCCGGACCTCGTCATGTATAGTACCGAATTCAAAATAATGAAACAACCAAAAACAAAATGAAATAAACGAAGCAAGAATACGTATGTCAACTAAATGTTATTATCGGCCTCGGATGAGTCTCGAAATCGTACACCACAAAATTAACACAAAAACCAACCAAATTCCAAGTTGTCGCGATTGATCACAACGCTAGTCTATTTTAAAACACATCCTTAAATTTAAGTAGAATAGTAAACAACGATTAAATGGCAACACGCCTCAACCACGTTTTATAACATACATATGTGATTCGTCGCTACGATGTACGCATCGTTGATTATACTTCATCTATATTATAGTTACACCAACCAATATATCAAACCCATAAGGAATAAAGGAAATAAAGTAATACGTAAGTAAATTACGTTTCAAAAGAAAATGTCCAAAATGACACATCACGGTGCGATAACGACAATCGAGATCAATCTAGTCAATATACAATATGTTACGAAGCGTTACTTACGTATCTAGAGTATCAAACGAGGTTCATATTCGGTTATCCGAACAATAAATTAATTATCAAGATTGATAATTAGCGGTAAGGCCGAATTCTCAACAAAACCGCATTATAACATGTAAGATAATCACTCAAGGACCATTGCTTCACGTGCAATGCCTTTAAATACCATAGTATATACATATTTATACATAACTTTATTCCTACATACACGTAGGATTACAACACGGTGTTGCCATGTAATGCAATGTAGCCCGTATGCCAATTACATGCAACATATAAGATAATCTTTACAAGAATTTTGCAAATTACGATGATAAGTACTCAACGTACACAACAATATATCTCAATATATATCAAAGTATTTACTTACTAAATACTAGAGAATTCATGTCAGTTTGAGGGATACATCTAAAATATAAAGCAACGCTAAAGAAAGCTTACCGGAGCCATGCAGGATAGTTGTGTGCTTGGACAATTTCTTACGACACCAAAAGTTATAGTTTAGGATTTTTCAAAATGACCTAGTTCTCTATAACTCATGACTCTGATAACCAATCTATAACACCCCCAACAAATGCTATGCGCAGCGGAACTACAACATTTGGGTGCTACGTAGTTATCATCACACATAAGCTATATTAAACGACTCAAAGAGACGTAAAAGTTTAAACATAAATTTAAACATTATTAAAATCATACAAGTCTACAGTTTTCCAAATCCCAAATAATACTAAACAGAGTTTGCGTTAGGTCCCCACTGAATCTCAACCCAAAAGTACATTTTTGCTCACATGACAGAATAATAAAAGAGTTTTAAGTTAAATAAGGGTGGAAAAACAAGTAGACCGCCAAGCCACAACAACTTCCATCCTCGCATGCTCCGCTGCTATCAATCTTGGTTACCTAAAACACATGCTTAAAACTGTCAACACAAAGGTTGAGCGAATCTATAGGTTTATCAAATCATAAGTTGAACATAAGTATTAAAAACCAATCATGATCATTCAATAGCATTGTCGCGCAAACAATCTATTATTCAAGGATATGACAATTGTGTTTAAGCTCATGACACTAATCCGTTAACTCAATCACCCGCGTAATAATTACCGGCGTGATTCAGATGAATCCAGTGCCCCTACTAAAGGAATCAATTGCAATTATACCTTATCTCTTATCACAAATTATCCGTCCGCAGGGGGTATCAACGTACTAGCCCTCGTCTCGGATAGGGTCGTCAACCCCATAGTACTATCACTTTGTATAAGCAGCTATTTCCCCCTTCACAAGGGAAAGACAATAGTTAATAGTTCATGAAATTAGGGCCTTTTGCAACTAGTTACTCAACACAATTTCAAGGCAACATTCGGGTCCAACAATCATTCATGACTTATGTTCATATTCATTTAAATAGCATGTATCCCCCTCGCGGGTAAAAACATTTGAAATAAGTAAAGAGCGAGGCTATAGACTCACCTTAAGTAGTAGTGGTAGTATTAGTAACTACGACGTAAACGAAACCGATCACCGACGATGAGGATGCCCCAGGAAATCAAATACAACACCTAACGAATAAACACGTAATGAATCAACACATTCAAGTACCTTCAAGTACTGTATGTACATAATTAAGAACACTCAATGTTCATATAAACTCACGCCAAAAATCCATACAAGTGATATTTACTAGACACGTCCAATTTTATACTTTATTAAAACTATTACTCATTTTACAATTCTGCCGGTACACACCGAATGTACGGGCTGTTTTACCCCACTTAGACCACTCCTAAAAATCTGAGAAAATTTGTAAAAATCACTTATAATCTGTAGAAACCCCATACCAAATTTAATAAAAAGTTTTCACTTCTAAGACCTTCTGTCCGACCCATCTTTGAAGTACAAAACTCGGACAGTTTTGCACACTCGACTTGTAAGATCATTTTGACCATCTTAACCAATACCATTTGCAAATCCGACTCTTGATTATGAAAATAGACTCAAAATGCTAAGTTTAGGGCCTGAGAACAGCCCTTGAACATTTTTAAAACTCAACTTATAGTCCCCGAGATTTGACCAAAAATCGAACATAATTTCGGATTATGTCGACTTTCATCTCCCGGTACACGAAAATTCAAACTAGCGTAACTTTTGACTCGTTTGGAGTCAAACGCTCTATCTTATACCAAAACGAAGCTAAAAAGAAGCTCTACAACAATATCTCATCATCTAGACCAGGACTTAGACTTAAACCCACGAAAATACCCTTAAAGTTTCTGATCTAAAAATACCTTTTTAAAATCATCACAAATCGCCTTTCAAATCAATTCCATTGATTCCTAGACCTATTATATCACCATAACATCAATCTAAAACATCCTAATCATCCCTAATCACTTGTATGAACAATCACAATAAAACCCATTTCATAAATCACGCATGCAATTCAAAGATAATAATAAAATAATAATAACAAGGAGATGGAACCTTACATTGATTAAATGGATCAAAAACACCAAGAACACCCAAACCCCCCACATATTTCGTGGGTTTTGGGGCTGTGGAACACCTAAAACATAATCTCAAGCTTGATTGATCACTTAATTAAGATCATAGCAACAATAGAACAACCATACATGTGTTTAATTAGATCAAATCAACCATTTTACAAAAATTAATCTTGAAAAATTAAAGTGGTTGCATGGTGGATTTTTGTGGTGGGATTTACTTGAAATGATGTTACAAACATGGGTCATTGCTTAGATTTCTTAAAAATCCATTTTTGGTGGTGGATTGGTGGTGGTGGATGTTGGCCGTAGGTTTGAGAGAAGAAAGAGGGGAAGAGAGAAATTTTGAAGTGTTAAAATGGGGTGTGTGTGTTTGTTTGTTTTTTTTATAAGGTTAGGAGGGACCAAAATGCAATTATGGATTTATTTTGGCCTTAAATGGCAAACAAGTATTTAAAGAGCGGGATTATGACTAGTAGTCGATTTTAAAATTTTACGGGAGTCGGGTTTAGTCCCGGCTACCTCAAAATACCTTTAAATGGTTCAAACGCACACAAAACGATTATACATATGGTTCCGACTCGACTTAACACGTAATAAAAATAAAAATCTCGAAAAACTCAAATATCGATCAATCGATAATAAAATGTAAGTTTTGGGCATCCGTCGGTATCGTAGTCGTCATCGGTTCTTTTTAAATCGTCAAACGTTAAATTACGACCGTAAACGTTGGTTTCAACTTAAACCGTCAAATAATTCCACGATAAAAATTCTTAAAAATTTCAAAAATATACGTAAAATAGGATTAAATAATTGACGTTGTCTTTGGGGTATCACAGTGGGTATCAACGTTAATTTTACGGTAATAGCCGAGAAAGTCGTAAAAATCATGTTTATAGTTTTATAACTTATAAATCTTATCAAACTACCATTTTTATAAAATGTCCATTTATTTATCCTTATACATATTTATATAAATGTATTATATAAGTTAGTGGGTTTTAATTCACATTTTATACTATTTTTATTTGAGTGCTTATATAATACTATTATACTTTAATTTCCCAAAATCTGATTTTTACTTTCACTTTCACCATTTTTACCATATCTTGAGTTATACAAGGAGATAGAAGCTCATTTCTGGACACCATAAACTAAATGATATGTGCTACAATTAACTTAGTTTTAGCTACTGCTCAATCCAGCTCTAAATATCCTTAACAGTCCGTCCAAAACTGACTATTCATGTTGGTACTCTAAACTTGTTTTAGTCATATCTCACTCATTATAATGATTCCATTGTATGGCCAACTCTCACATGTGTATGACATCTTATAATTACTGTATATTATTTCCACTTTGCCATTTTATCAGTTTAACATGTGGTTAGTTACTATTTTTATACAACCAACAATTTAAGCAAGATTTTAGCCTTGTTTCTTATAGTTTTTCATCTTTTTTAATCATATTTATCAACACCAAATCCCCACACAATACTTTTATCATCATATAATCATCATATACATATACAATAGGAAAGAAAATACATGATTACATAATCAAAATAACAAGAGGATGAGGAGAACAATCTTTATACCACAATGATGATGTAGGTTGTGATCAAGACATGGATTTTGATGGAGAAACTTGTGATAAACCAAGACCATCTTCAAGAACACCATTCTTCAAGAAATCATTGTGGAAAATCAGCCCTAAGACTCCATATAAACTCCTCATTGGATGTTATAACTTGCACCAATCTTCATCTCTTTGAAGGGAGATTAACATATGTTAATTATAACAAATGTTTGTGGTTAAATTTGATCAAAGTGAGGTGTTTATGGTGAGGATGGGACGGCATAGATGGAGAGAGGGAGGAGAGTTTGGTGGATTTTGCATGTAAGAAATGAAAACTAATGGTTGTGTTAAGTGGTTTTGATGTTGGTGGGACAAGTTTGCTTCCATGTGAAGCTAAGTAAACAAGTGTAAGCTTGTTTGTTGCAAGTTTGACACATCACAATGTGTGTGTCCTTGTTTTAGCCGTGGGTTAGTGGGGGTGGGGCAAAACTTGTTTTTGTCTCATCCCCAATTATTTACGGGTACTCCTCGATTCTAGTTTCCTCGATTTACGTGCCCTCGGGTCGTTTTACGAAAAATGTTTTTATAAATTATGAATCAACGGCACAAAACGAATCTAATAAAAATTGTCTCATCAAAAACGGAGTTCGAAAACGTACGTAATCCTAAGGTTTCCAGTTTAGTCGTAAAGGACGTTAAATTATAATCGTAAGTCCTAATCTCTTCTCGTAAATTTGTGAGTTTATGAACCAACACAAATTTAAAATCTCAAAATAATATTCACGGACAAATTTATTTTCTGAAATGTCGGACTGTCACCAAAACGGTGTATGTAAACGTAAGCACGTAACGTAGGATCCTCCGGTTTAGACGTACTCGATGCTACTTCAAGACGTAAATCCAAATTATTTCCCAAAAATAAGTGAGTTCATAATATAACATTAAAATAATATTTTTAATTAAATATTGAGAATAAAAATATCAACCATAATTTGACGGATTGTCACAAAACATGTAATACCACCTGTTGGAGTAATAGTATGAAGATTAAAGGTGTACATATTTTCTTTGCTGGGTACTTTAAGCAGTACTTGAGATTCTTTAGGCATCTCAAAGTCTTTAGACAACACCAAGCAGTCTTTGTTTGTGAACAACACCTTGTTCTTCTTATCACACATTTGTGATACAGAAAAGAGATTGAACTCATTCAATTCTTTCACAAAGAACACATCTTCAAATTCCAACTTCCCTGTATTGATTTTCCCTTTGCCAGTAATTCTACCTTTGCTACCTCCAAAGGCTACTGGTCCTCCTCTGAATTCTTCAAATTCAGCAAGGAAATCTTTGTTCACTGTCATGTGTCTTGAGCATCCACTATCTACTATACCTTTGTCTTTCAATTCATCAATTAGATGCCCCTGCACATAAACAAAACTTATTAGTTTTTAACAGGGACCCAAGCCACATTTGGCTCGGATCTTGTAGGACCGACACACTTAAGAGTCTGTTCAGAAGCATTCCCAGTAATGCTGCTTTTACTCTTATACTTCATGGTTTTAGTTATGTAGTCAAAGACATAGGGTGACTCTATGTGCTCAGACTTCTTTGCCTTAAGTACTGCTTTAGCAGTACTTGCTTTAACACATGATTTTTCTCTTTTAGGAACCCACATTTTCACTGGTTTGTTATTAAACTTACTTCTAGATGTTTTGGCTTTTTCAACAACATTCTTAGAAGTCTTAGAGAACTTTGGTTTGACAAACTTTGAACCAACAGTACATAAGTTTGGTCTAACAGTACTTGTAAGTCTAGACTTGCCGGTACATGGTTTACCAGACTTCAAAGGTACTAGACCTTGTTTCATAAGTACTGCTCTAGGAACAAAATTTTTGGTAGAGTTATTTTTAACCTGTTTAGCTACCCTTTTGAGTGATCAAACTTAGGTTTGTCATTCTAATGTTTCTGATTCCTATTAACCTGTGCATTTTTCCCATTACTGTTTTTCATGACCTTTTGTGCAGCCTTTTGTTTCACAATTTTATCTTCATGCAAAGTACAATCTTATGACTTAGACTACCACAAATATAACCTCCTTTTCTTCTCAAAGAAGACCCAAAATGTTGTTTCGACTTAACTTTCTCAAAACCTGACCCACCCCTCTTGGTTTTATTATGTTTTACATCATTTTCCAATATCTTGCTAGGAGTTTTTACCTGCTTGGGAGCAGAACTAGTCTTAGATTCTTCAGAAACAAAATTGTTCATTAAAGGTGGATAAACAATGTTCTTGGTCACAACAGTCTTATCTTGGGACAAAGCACTAGAGTTTGAGGTATTTTTAACCTTTGGTTCTTCTAACTCTATACTTGTATCATTACTAGGGGGCATGAAAATTCCTGATAGTGGTGGAGGAACTGCCTTCATTCCTTCAGCATATCTACCATTCTCAGGTGTACTATCTGACTCACTAGAACTATTAAAAATCCCCTTTGATTAGTCCTTGTCAGTTAAAGTTATCCTAGGTTGGTCCTCAATATATCCTAGGACTGACTTATCATAATACCCCATTTGTGAATTAATCAGTTTTCCCAATCCTTTAGAGGACTTTTGCCAATGATTAATCACTTCCCTTTCAATATAAAGACTGGCTTTTAAAGCTTTATTTTCTGATGACACTTTCAAAAGTTATCTTTCAAAGGCTTTAAATTCCACATATTTTTCCCTCATTTGAAGAGTTAAAATTCTTATTTTCTCTTCATAGTTTTGTTGACCCTTTTTATACAAAACTATATTTTCTTCTAACTTAGCAACACCCTGTTTAAAAGCATTTAGTTCTACAGTTCAAGTGTTGACTTTTTGATACTATTCCTCTAGTTATACTTTTAAGATATTAAATTTAAGAACACAGTCTTTAGAACAAGGATGTACCTCAGTATCTTCATGTGAGAGAGTCATTAAACCAAGCTCTTCTTCTTCTTCATCTTCAGCCCAGTTCACCACTCCATCTACAGTCACCAACGCTTGGGTTCCTTTAGGACTCATGCTGTTTCTTTCTGGAAAACTTTCAGTTATTCTTGGACTGGTTCTATAGCTGTTCTTGGACTTTTGATTGTTACTCTCAGCTTTGTCTCTAGTGCATTCTCTTGCAAAGTGTCCATTCATTCCATAGTTATAGCATTCAACTTTGGACTTGTCATATCCTAATGGCTCATTAGGATCAACAGTCATCTTTCTTCTAGTCTTCTTGAAGAACCTATTAGATCTGACTGACATCATAGCAGCTTGCCATTTAAGATCCATCTCTTCAACATCAGCATCATCCATTTGGAACAAGTCATTGAGTGTTAATCTTGGCATGTTGTCTTGTCCAGCAAAGAATGAGAAGGCATCATTGTCACTAAACAATGGTGAAGATCTTCCATGTGTATTTTGAGAGACTATGTGGCTGCCTTCAGTACTTTGTTGGTAAGTACCGCTTGTAAGTCCCCCAACGGTATTTGTGAAGTATGTACCGTTGCTTGATCCACTAGCGGTATTATGAAAATAAGTACCACTGTTTCCTTCTGACACAAAAGCCAAGTTAGACTTTGTTGTAGTTGCTTCCTTGGTCAACTCAATGCCTTTCACATCCATCTCGTATGCTCTAAGATTGTTGTAGAGATGATCAAAAGGAATTGTTTCCAGATCATCTCTTGTGATGAAGTGCATAGCCATTGCTTTCCACTCTTGTGGAACACTCCTTAAGAATTTTAGATTAGCTTCTTCATTAGGAATTACTTGTCCATAAACTGCCAATTGAATAAGCATCATACTGAATCTTCCATAGCCACCATGTATTCCCTCTATAGTAGAAATTGAGAAGTTATCAAATTCTTTCTTAAGAACAATCTTCGTCATCTTCTTAGATTTGTCATTACCTCCAAATCTAAGTTTTATGGCATCCCACATAGCCTTGGTATCCTTATAATGATGAAAGCTGGGTAAGATGTCTTCTAAAAGAGCCATAGCCAAAGCAGTTCTGGCTTTTCTCTCTCTGATCTCTACTTGTACCTCCTCAACAATCACAGCAGGTAGAGCATAGCATGTAACATCAAGCAACCAGTGTAGCTTCTTAGGTGTATTCCTATTCTTGATAACTTACCATACAGTATGATCTGTGTGATTCAAGTAATGTTCCATCTGCATAGCCCATGTCTCATAATTGTCACCTTTGAGCACTGGGAGTTTGACAGCAGAAAGAGTATGAGAAGGTGTTTTAGTTGTAGAGGTAGCTACAACATTCACGGCTTGAACACCTTGTGCTGGTGCAGGATGCACAACTTGTGGTTGTCCCTGTGGTTGTCCCTGTTGAGACATTGAGTTTTTGTGTGAGTGGAGTGTATGGGGTTGTGTTCTTCTTTTTTAGAGTTTCTCAACAAGCTCTGATACCACTTGTTCATCCCTTTGATTGGATCTATATTCTGTTAAGAACTAGTATAGTAGTTGTAATCAAACAAAAACACTTTGAGAACTCTTACTCAAACTAAATAAGTTATGCGGAATCTAACTTATAAAGAACAGAAGAACATAATTACTTCTAACTATTCGATTCTCTTATTAATCGACTTGAATGAGGTACATGAATGACATTGTACATATGTTCCTTTTATAGAGTAAGGAACCCTAGAAACCTTAGAATATTCTATAAAGATAACTATATCACAGACGATATATTATCAATATTCTAACTATTTAAGTATATCACATAAGATATAATCTAACTATAACTATGACATATCTTATACAAAGATATATTCGTCCTAATCAATATAGTAGTACTTACTTTATAAGTAGCAGTACTTACTATGTACCGCGTTAACACTAACAGTACTTGAAAGATTAATGTGCAGATTTTGCTCTTTGAAAGGTTCGTTTTCTCGGTATCTAATCGAATTGATCTCTGGTTAATTGTGTGAGATTAATTGTTCTTGGTGAAACAAATATTTTTGGATTTGGTAAAATAAATGTGCAAGACTTAAATATAAATGACGGGGAATTTAAAACTAAAACTAATTGAAACGTAAACGGTGCATATTTAAAACTTTAAAAGTAAATGACGCGAAAATTAAATAACGTAAAATTAAAGGCTTGACGAGAAGTAAATTGACAATTAAATAAAAGTGCAAAACGAATTAAAATTGAACTAAAAATAAAACGAGAAAAATCGACACTTTAACTAAAGCAAAGTATTAAAACAAAACAAGAATATCCAATCGGAATACACCCGATCGGAATCCAATCGGAATCCGATCGGAATGTACCCGTCGGAAAGCACAAATCGGAATGAACAAAATGACATGATCGGAATGCTTGGCAAAAGGTCCGATCGAAATATCATGAAATAAGCTTAATCGGAATGTTATAAGGTGCAGTAAATCGGAATAAGTCAAAACATAACCAATCGGAATAATCATAAACAAGCCAAATCGGAAAGTGGCCAAACTTCCCAATCGGAATCCGCCAAAACCCTTTTCCGATCGCAGTCCAATCGGAAAGGGTGGGATTAGGTCGCTGGTCGGAATGAACGATCGGAAAGGGGTTTAAATACCCTTTCCGATTTATAAGGAATCCGATATATAAGCTAGATCAAAAAGCTATGGAAATAAGCTTTTAACCCAAAACTAGAACGAATCAAAACTGAAGCGGAATCAATAAGCGCAAATAACCACTTTTCAAACTTAAAAATAACAAACTTTGAAATCAAAACATAAAAAGATTAACTTTTTAGGCACGAAAACATGAATGAACAACACGGATCGCATGTAAATCGCACCAAAAGTAAATGAAAATCAAGAAAGGAAGATGAAAGATTAAGATGAGAAAAGCAAAGATTAAAGAACAATGAATGAAAACTACTTGGAAATTAAATGATTAAAAGTGCATAACAATTAATTAAAGTGCAAGAAATAAAATGACAAGAAATGAAAATGGTGGAAGAGTGGTTTGTCAAGCCACCAACAACATGAAATGAAAGAACTAGTGGCCTATTTATAGTGGTGATTAGGGAGGAGCTTAGGAAGCTTCCTCCCTCTTTCCTCTTTTCCTTAATTGCGTCATTAGGTCCCTCCTTTCTTTAATCTTCTTAAATCTTGGACTTAAATGATTTTGTCTTCGGGATTTCTTTAAACTCGTCTTGAATTTCTTCATAAATAAGACTCGAGTTCTTCGGCTTTTAGTAAACTTCCGTCTTTTGACTTTTTCTTCGATAAATCTTCAGAATTGGTCTTGGACTTCCGTTCTTTTTCCACTCTTGATCTTTCGACTTCATCTTTCGTCTTTTTATTCGATAAAAGCCCGTGAATGCCGTGTTTTCTCCACTTTTCACCTTTTCGTCCTAAATCACAACAAAAACACAAACCACGCATAATTCCGACATAAATGACATAAAATACACGTTTTGGCTTGGTTATTATTGTAATTAAGTGGTAAAAAGGATGGGTGTTTTCACACCTATCAAATCCCCTACACTTAACCATTGCAATGCCCTCATGCAATGCATTAGTTACAAAGCATGTTTACACTTTTCATCATAATTAATCCACGTTGGCCTTTATTAAAGAGATAGAAAATTATAAACTTTCAAAGCAAAGAAATTAAAAACATACCTTGGGTTTCGGAAATGTCGTGAATGATCATCATCCTCAAGTTTTCACTTTCTCCAAACCAAGCTTAGAAACGAGATCATTGTTATTATAAGTTAGCAAACTAACACGAACTCATGTGGGCCAGTTACTTACTTAGACTCCCTTATTCCTAGGTGTATCTCTTATATTTTATTGTTGTCTTGAATGATCACGAGGATGCATTTTTGACTTATTTCGATAGTTATTTAGGCCGAAAATAAAGTGAACGATTTAATCAATAGTTAGCTAAAGGACCAAATCTTTTAAAACTGCTTCTCGGGACCTCATAAAGTTCATATCTTGGCATAACTTGCTTCACGATTTGAGACCTTTCTCGGACCGATATTTGGCAGCGACTTCATACTTCAAATCTTTGAGAGACGTTCTTGAAATAATGGTCTTCTCTTCATAATGGGAATTTCTTCACTTGAAGTTTTGAGAGATTCTTCATCTTTAGACCACGACTTCTTCATTTTTCTCCAATCTTTATTTTGGACTTTGATATATAACGATCCGCCTCCTTTTAGGACTTGGATCTATTTATCCTCATACCTTGTTAGGGTCTTTTCGGATAGACTTATCCATAATCTTTTTGGGGAGTATTTGCTTTTCGTCATGTGTCTCGATCCTTCATATAGATTTTTGATAAATGATTCTTCACATCACTTTTGGATCTTTAGCAACAAAATGTAGCCCTCATGCCTTGTTAGGGCCTTTTCGGACTCGCCAATCTTCGCATCCCGCTTCAATAAGTTATGCCTTGGCTATGAACTCTAATCCGTACCGAGCAACTTTTAAACGATCTGGGGCTAGAAGCTAAGTAACCTTTTAAATCGTACAACCTTATTTATTAGCAGATAAATTTATTAACAAGCGGAGGGAGAATAAGCTTATAATTAACTCACATAAATTCACGAAAGAATACCGAACTTATAATTGACTCTATCATCTCTCGTTCTCCACAGTTTAAAATCTCAAGTAATGAGACTCGTGGATGCTTAGCCAATTAAATCAAAGTTTTGGGTTTTCGAGTCGCCTATAGGATCTTGCAAATTCTTAGACTTTTTCAAGTTTAGAAATCGCATTTTAAAGTTCCCTTGATACACGACTCTCTAGGATCAATTATAGGAACTTGCGAAAAGTTCTTGTTCTTAACCCGTGAGAGTTAAGACTTTCACGTTTTATAGCTCCCTATATAAAAGCCTAGCAAAACTTGACTTAAACACGTTAAGGATACTAGCTAGAGTAAACTTAGATAAGTAAACTCGGGTTGAGTCAAAAGATTCACAACGTATGAAAATTAAAACCACTTTATTAAAAATTTATTCTAATAATGGAAAGAAAATAAACATAACAAAGGAAAATAAAACTATACAACTAGGCCAACATAGATTAAAAGTTTTGAAAAATGTCGAAAAATCAAATTTTCCGGTTAAAATGAGGACAAATACAAGGAAAAAAAAAACACTTAACTTCGATAGAAGTCCCCCCTACACTTAATATAAACATTGTCCTCAATGTTTAAGTATGTGGGAGTAAACTCCCTTACACTTAGGACATTGTGCACTTTGTTTAAATCTCGGTAAGGAAGAGACAACTAAAGAGATTCCTATTTGAATATTGAGAAATATAAAATAGTGAATCGAAAAGAGTTTAGGATAGAACCGGGAAGAAGGGAACACGGAGTCACGGTTCGTCAAAAGTCATCAAGAGTGTGTCTTTGAAGCTCTAATCCCTGCATATGATAAGAAAGAGAACAAGAAACACCACGGGGCTCCCCCTACACTTATGGTGAAAACAGGAAAGATGGATAGATAATTGGGTTGCCTCCCAAAAAGCGCTTGTTTTTGTTGACCGAGTCACGAGCCTGACTCGTCCCCGAATTAAATGGTCCATGGGGAAGCCTCGAATGTGATACCGGGATCAAAGACCTTGTCCTCGTTCCCAGTGGACATTAACAAAGGGGAGGCGGGGGAATAAGTATTAAATGGGGGAAAGGTCCGCTCAACATACGAGAGGTATGTGAGGTGATGATCCACGGGAGGTGGGGTGGGTAAAGGAATCACATCGTCATCCCCTAAAGATAATGGATGCTCAGCAGCAAGCGGCAAAGCCGTAAGGTCATCAAGCATAAAATAATCAATGACACCCCCCGGGTCAAAGCGCTCATCCTCATGAACGTTAATCTCTTCGATTTCTTCATCATAGATAGGTGCGTCAAACCAAGGTTTGTCGTTCCCATGATTGAGGATTTCAGAAACTCGCTCGAAAAGATCACGATCAAGTACGAAACCATCATTCATTTGTGGGGATTGTTGATAAGTTAAATCCGCACGAATGTGGTAAACGTAATTCTCAGTGGAGGAGTGTTGATTAGGTAACTCCTCGAGAATAGGATGATTGGTCAAGTGAGTTGGTTCGTCATTATTATGAAAAATAAGACGCTCCAACTCATCAAGTTCGGCATCGATGTTGGAAAAATCGACCTCGCTAGTAGGAGGAAGCGGAGGTAAAAGAGCTAGCTCTCGTTCGATAATTTCCGCAATCTCAGGCTCGAATTGGAATTCATCATTAAAAGCGACCTCATCCTTACCTTCAGCAAAAGTCGGAATATCACAAACCTCATCAAAGAATTCTTCAAGACCAAAATCACGAATCTCACTCGAAGTATCACTATCCTTAGACGAATTGGTGTTATCAAGAATAGGAGTAGTAATCTCAGAAGATGGGTTGAGATCATAGACATCATCCTCGTCATCATCATAATAGTATGGATACACCGGAGGAGGAGTATAAATCTCGATATTCGATATTTGCTCTTGTCGTTGATCCTCTTGCCATTTTTCGATGATCTTGTTGAAAGTTTCTTGAATTTGTTGACTTTGCTTAACAAGAGAGTTCCATTGTTCGTGGGGGTTCAATTGTTCGAAGGAAGATTGATGATCGATGATGTGCTGTGGGGGTTCAAAATGTTGAAAACCTGAATTATAGCATGGTTGTGGCTCATAGTAGTTCATCGGTTGACAATAATAAGTATCGTGAGGACCCCCACAGTTGTTGCAAACCGGGTATGGAGAAAACTCAGGTGCGTCTTGTGGATAGCTATTTTCATTGTCATAATTGTACCCCGGTTCTTGCCCGTAATCATACGAGTATTGAACCGGGCACGAAACATGCCAAGGAGAATCCTTCCACAATAGATGCACGAGGAAAGAGTAGGTGGGTTCAAAAATGACGAATTAAGTGAGTGGCACTGATACACGGCTTTTGCCCGTATAAAAATTAATGATTAAGTTCGTGTTCTCGGAATCTTAACGAATTGATCTAGGCTCCTATGTGTGACTTAGTTGATCTTTGGTGAAAAAGAATATTTTTGGGTGATTTTAAATTTAAATGCAAAGACTTAAAAGTAAAAGCGCTCTTTAAGTAAATCTAAGTCTAATTAAAGTAAAGTGCAAGTATTTAAAAACGTGACTAAAATTAAAGGGCACTAAAGTAAACTGACGTAAACTTAAATCTATTTAAGGCAAACTTAAAGTGCGACTAAAACTAAGGCAAATAATCTAAAAGTGCAATTAAATAAAAAGGCAAGAAAAATAAAGCTTGAAGATAAAAATCAAAGACAAAAGCTAATAAGAACCTGAATACAGCTAATTCGGAATAACCCTTCGTTTGGAACAATCACTCGTCCTAAATGTCACCTTTGGTTGAAATGATTCCTCTTCACTTGGAATATTACCAAAATCCTTGATCCGGAACAAATTGGTCTGAATATGTCACTTATCCAAAACAATGCTTCGTTCGGAACTTACTGATTCGGAACTCTCACTTGTTGCCTTGATTCGGAAGTATTAGGTCACCCCTTGATTCGGAAGTTTCCGGATGAAGCTTTTGATCCGGAACTTTTGGAAGTTCCGAATGAACAACCTTGACTCGGAAGTTTATGACTTCCGAAAGAAAAGCCTTTATTCGGAACTTTGGTCCTTGATTTGGAACTTTTAGTTGATTCGGAACTTTTGAAAAGTTCCGAATGAAACCTCTGGTTCGGAACTTTGGAGTTCCGAATGAGTCCCTTTGGTTCGGAAGTTTTAACTTCGTCCGGAACTTTGAAAGTTCCGGATGAACAAGCTTGGTTCGGAACTTTAGAAAAGTTCCGGATGAAACCTTTGATTCGGAAGTTTCCGAATGAACCCTGCTTGGTTCGGAAGTTTTAGACTTCCGAATGAGCAAGTTTGGTTCGGAAGTTTGGACTTCCGAATAAACACTTCAGTCTTTCCTTGCCTTGACTCGAAACTCTTCCTGGAAAGATCAAAAACAAGGCAAACACCCCCGAAGAACAAGGAAAACAAGTAGCAGCAGATATAATAACAAAATAATCAAAATCAATCACACGTATGAATAAAATCAGTAACGGTTCAACGAAACAACATCAACAAGTAATCAAAAACATGAAATCAAACAACTTTTACCACAATAATCAAAAACCACTTTGGATCAAAATAAAGCATGAACTTGAACATAAACACAACAAATCAAAGAATAAGAAAGGTAGATAAGAGATTGACAAGATAGAATAAAGATTTGACAAGAATTAAAATGAAAACTAACTTGGAATTAAATGGTAATTAAGGTGCATAACATGAATTAAAATGACATGAAAAGTAATGACAAGTATTTAAATGGTGGAAGACTAATTGTCACCTTAGCCAACAACAGTGAAAAATAAAACATCCTAATCTATTTATAGGGGCGGATTAAGGAAGCTTCCTCCCCTCTTTCCTTTTCTCTTAATTGCATAATTAAGTCCCTCCTTCTTTTAATCTTCATTAATTGCGTACTTAGTCCTTTTCTTCTAATCCTTCTTTAATCTTGGACTTAAGGGACTTTTGACTTCGGGATTTCTTTTGAACTCGTCTTTAAATTCTTCAATAAAATAGACTTGAATTCTTCGGCTTTTGATAAACTTCCGTCTTTTGACTTTTTCTTCGATAAATCTTCAGAATTGGTCGTGGACTTCCGTTCTTTTTGCACTCTTGACTTCTTGACTTCGTCTTTTATCCTTTTCTTCAATAAAAGTCCGTAAATGCCCGTGAATGTCCGTGTTTTCTCCATTTTTAACCTTTTTGTCCTAAATCACAACAAAAACACAAATCACGCATAATTCCGACATAAAAGACATAAAATACACGTTTTGGTCCGGTTATTATTGTAGTTAAGTGGTAGAAAAGATGGGTGTTTACACACCTATCAAATCCCCTACACTTGACCATTGCAATGTCCTCATGCAATGCATTAGTTACAAAGCAAGATTACACTTTTCATCATAATTAATCCACGTCGGCCTTTATTAAAGAGATAAAATAAATAAAAACATACAGAATAAAGAAATCAAAAGCATACCTTGGGTTTTGGAAATGTTATGAATAATCATCATCCTCAAGTTTTCAATTTCTCCAAACCAAGCTTAAAAACGAGATCATTGTTATTATAAGTTAGTAAACTAACACGAACTCATGTGGGCCAATTATTCACTTAGACTCCCTTATTCCTAGGTGTATCTCTTATATTTTATTATTTATCTTGAATGATCACGAAGATGCATTGTTTGACTTATTTCGATAGTTATTTAGTCAGAAAATAAAGTGCACGATTTAATCAATAGTTAGCTAAAGGACCAAATCTTTTAAAACTGCTTCTCGGGATATCAAAAAGTTCATATCTTGGGATAACTTGGTTCGCGATTTGAGACCTTTCTCGGGCTGATATTTGGCAGCGACTTCATACTTCAAATCTTGAGAGACGTTCATGAAATAATGGTCTTCTCTTCATAATTGGAATTTCTTCACTTGAAGTTTTGAGAGATTCATACTTGGACCACGACTTCTTCATTTTTCTCCAATCTTTATTTTGGACTTTGATATACAACGATCCGCCTCCTTTTATGACTTGGATCTATTTATCCTCATACCTTGTTAGGGTCTTTTCGGATACACTTCTCCATGACTTTTGGGGAGTTTTTGCTTTACGTCGTGTGTCTCGATCCTTCATATTGATTTTCGATAAATGATTCTTCACATCACTTTGGATCTTTAGCAACAAAACATAGCCCTCATGCCTTGTCAGGGCCTTTTCGGACTCGCCAATCTTCGCGCCCCGCTTCATAAGTTATGCCTTGGCTATGAATTCTCGTCATTACCGAGCAACTTTTAAACGATCTGGGGCTAGAAGCTAAGTAACTTTTCAAATCGTACAACTTTATTTATTAGCAAATAAATTATTAGCAAGCGATGGGAGAATAGGCTTATAATTAACTCACATAAATTCACGAAAGAATACCGAACTTATAATTGGCTCTATCATCTCTCGTTCTCCACAGTTTAAAATCTCAAGTAATGAGACTTGTGAATGCTTAGCCTATTAAATCAAAGTTTTGGGTTTTCGAGTCGCCTATAGGATCTTGCAAATTCTTAGACTCTTTCAAGTTTAGAAATCGCATCTTAAAGTTCCCTTGATAAACGACTCTCTAGGATCAATTATAGGAACTTGCGAAAAGTTCTTGTTCTTAACCCGTGAGAGTTAAGACTTTTGTGTTTTATAGCTCCCTATATAAAAGCCTAGCAAAACTTGACTTAAACACGTTAAGGATACTAGCTAGAGTAAACTCGAATTGAGTCAAAAGATTCACAACGTCTGAAAATTAAAACCACTTGTTCAAAGGTTTATTCTAGCAAAGAAAGGAAATAACTATACAAAGATAACAACTAATAGGCCAAAATAGATCAAAAATTTTGAAAAATGTCGAAAAATTGATTTTCCGGTTAAAATGAGGACAAAAACAAGGAAAAGACCACTTAACTTCGATAGAAGTCCCCCCTACACTTAAGATAAACATTGTCCTCAATGTTTAAGCATGTGGGAGTAAGCTCCCCTACACTTAGGACATTGTGCACGTTGTTTAAATCTCGCTAAGGAAAAGACAACTAAAGAGATTCCTATGTTAATATTGAGAAAATATAAAATAGTGAATCGAAAAGAGTTTAGGATAGAACCGGGAAGAAGTAGAACACGGAATCACGGGTCGTCAAGAATCATCAAGAGTGGATCATTGAAGCTCGAATCCCTGATTAAGAAGTGAGGAGAGGAAATAGCAATCCAAAGGGTCCCCCCTACACTTATGGTAAAGAAAGCGAAAGGATAGATGCATGGGTTGCCTCCCAAGAAGCGCTTGATTTTTGTTAACCGAGTCGTGAGCCTGACTCGACCTTGATCATCAACGGAAGTAGCATGAAAAATATCCACCAGGATCAAAGACATAGTTTTCATCCATCAATAAGCAAGAGCTTAAGGCGAACAAGGCAAGCCAAAAGAGAAGTGGCAAGGTTCCCTTAAGCAGCGATGGAGCACGGTGGAAGCAAGGGTGAAATGGTGCAAGCATGTCTTCAAGATTTCCAAAGATTTTTCCTTTTATTTCATCAGGTGGATACTGAGATGGCTTAAAAACTTCAATACCGGGGTCGAACACTTTTTTCCTTCAGGGGAAATAGCACTCAGGCTCAGCCGAGTGTGAAGAAGATCCGCAAAGAAGCACAACCTCGTCCTCAGAAGTGGGACAAAGAGGTGTCAAATCATACGTGCAACGGATTTCGGTGTCGACCGGTTTCTTCTCCTTTGACAAAATGCTCTTCAAATCCAAAGTAGGATCAAGACGATAATCTTCAAAGTCAAAAGGAGGAGCATCACTCTCATGAGGGAAGTATGTGTTGAGAAATTCAGAGAAATCTTCCTCAAATGAATAATCGTCCAAAGTAGGATCGAGTGATGGTGGAGGATCTTCATCATGTGAAGAATCGCTCGATAGAGTATCAGCCTCATCGAAATCATCGAAAGTGGGCGGCTCGGGATACTCAGAAGTAAAATTAAAATCATCCGAGTCTGAGCTAGAATCATCATCATCATAAGCATCGAAGACCGGTTGAGAATCATAAATGGGCGAAGCGTCCAAAGTAGGGGGAGAATCATCCACATTATCTTCAAAAAGTGGATTGTTAGTGGAAGACTCGAATAGAGGATTGTCATAGACGGTAAAGTCATCGAGCACATTTATCATATTCACTGATTCTCGGCCTCCAAAAGATTTGCCTGTAAGCTTCCCCATTTTAAAAACTTTAGAATCATCCCCGACTCGTAAGATTAACTCACCTTCGGCCACATCTACTAAAGCACGTCCGGTTCTCAAGAATGGCCGACCAAGTATTAGAGGAATACGAGGGCCCATTTCATAATCAACTATGACAAAATCGACTGGGAAAGTAAATGTGCCAACTTTAAGAAACACATCTTCGGCTATACCAATGGGGTAAGCGAGAGTGCGGTTTGCAAGTTCGAGAGTCATCTTTGTTGGAATGAGGTCGGGCAATGATAGTGTTTTCTAAACACTCAGTGGCATCAAATTAATACTAGCCCCGAGATCAGCAAGGGCAGTAAATTCTTCAGTTTTGTTGAACACGCAAGGCAACACAAAACGACCGGGATCTCCAAGCTTTTCCGGAAGTTCTCTAAGAAGGACTGCAGAGCAGTTTTCATTTAATCGTATGTTGGCGAGTTCAATCAGCTTCTCCTTTTTGCTAAGCAATTCCTTGAATGCTTTGACAAATTTCGGCATGTGGCAAAGTGCTTCAACAAGGCTAATGTTGATGGTCATTTTATATAACATATCCACATATTTCATTACATTACAGTCATTCTTGGTTAGCTCGTTGGTCTTGCCTATGCGAGAAGGGTATGGGATTCTGGGTTGATAAGGGTTAGGTGGAGGTGTAGTTGGTGAAGGTTGTGATGTTGAAGGGTCCTTCCGAGATACATCGTCATGACGAGGCGGAGACGGTAATGGTGTACTACTACTAGGTGGAAGAGAAATAGGGATACATGGTGGTGGAGGAGTTGTAGATGATGGTGGTGAGTCAGGTGGATTGACAATGGTAATTCCACTACGCGTAGTTATAGCACTCACATTAGCTCGCGGATTAGTGACGGTGTTTGAAGGTAGAGAACCCGAGGAAGAAGAAGGTTGAGCTTCGGGCAAGAAACTAGCCAACAGATTCTTTAATTCAGTTGTTTGAGTGATGAAAGAGGATTGAAGATTTTCACGAACCTCGGCTCTGATGTCATTACCTTGCTTCAAGATATCTCCTTTCAAATTGATTATCTGGCTCTGTAGGTTCTTGATTTGCTCACCTTGAGTTCTCATGATGGTGTCAACATCGGGATTAATGGGTGGGTGTTGTTGGGTGGGTGGTTGATAAGGGTTAGAAGCACGAGGTGGGATTTGGTTGCTTCTATTGTAGTTGTTGGCGGGGTTTTGGTTTTGAGGAGAAAAACCGGGTGAAAGGTAATTGTTTGAACGGTAGCTCAGCAGATTTCTATCCCCTTGTTGTCTAGCTTGGTAATTTTCCGGTGAATAATTACCGTAAGCTGCATACACATTTTCCGGATTTCCTTGTGTCGAAGGACAATCGGTGTATGAGTGAGGACCGCCACATGTTTCACAAGGATTAGCGACCGCTTTAACTTGTTGTTGTTGGTTTGAAGCGAGAAGCGTAATACTTTTGCTCATTTCAGCCATCATGCGGGTGAGTTCGGTCATCTCAGGGTTTGCTGAGGTAGAAGAAACATTGACTCTCGTGTTGTTTCTAGAAGAAGCAGAGGAATCCCAGTTCTTATGATGAGTAGTCATGTTTTCAATTAACTCTCTACACTCCTCGGGTCTCCTTTTCATGAATGTGCCACCGGCGGCTGCATTAATCGTATCACGATCTCGAAAAGTCAATCCGTTGTAGAAAGTATCGATCAAGGTGACCGGAAGCATGTTGTGGTTTGGACAACGGTCGATCAAGACATTATATCTCTCCCAAGCGTCGAAAATAGATTCATCAGGGTCTTGCATGAAACCGCTGTGATTGCGAAGGCTTGTGACCATGGATGGTGGAAAGTAGCGCGAAAGAAAGCGTTGAGTCATGTCATCCCAAGTGTGAATAGAATTCTTCGGGAGACGATCAAACCATTTCTCGGCATGATGCGATAAAGTATGTGGGAAGAGTTGTAGGCGGAGTACATCCATTGTGGCCCCAGGCAACTTCATGCTTTGGGTGATTGTAATGAACTTGTCGAGGTGTTTGTTGGCATCATCATCAGGCAATCCTCTAAATGGGTTTGTTTGTACTTGCTGAATCATGTGGTGCTTCAACGAAAACTCAGGAGCGTTGATTTGCATCGGCGCAATCGGTCCTCCTCGTCCAAACATTGTTGGTTGACAAAGTTCCTCCATGGTCCGAAGATCGGGCTGTGGAAGAGCATTGTTGTTATTATTATTATTCAGGTTCGGTGGAATGTTGTTGTTAACACCTGCCATATCTAAATCTTCTTGAGGCTCGGGCTCTTGATAATTAGAAGATCTAGTACGCATACACCTGAAAATGCAAAAGAAAACAAAACCAAACACAAATACAATATATATACACAATAAAGATAAAATCTTTTTGGATTTTTGAAATTTTTAATTTTTATGGTTTTTTATCAATTTTTAATTTTTTATGATTTTTGAATTTTTTATGCAAGAAAAATAACGTTCACAAGTGAACGGATCCCAAAAAGCAACGTGTCTAGCACAGAAAACTGTTGATCTTAACGAAAAGAGCCGGCAGCGGCGCCATTTGATACACGGCTTTTGCCCGTATAAAAATTAATGATTAAGTTCGTGTTCTCGGAATCTTAACGAATTGATCTAGGCTCCTATGTGTGACTTAGTTGATCTTTGGTGAAAAGAATATTTTTGGGTGATTTTAAATTTAAATGCAAAGACTTAAAAGTAAAAGCGCTCTTTAAGTAAATCTAAGTCTAATTAAAGTAAAGTGCAAGTATTTAAAAACGTGACTAAAATTAAAGGGCACTAAAGTAAACTGACGTAAACTTAAATCTATTTAAGGCAAACTTAAAGTGCGACTAAAACTAAGGCAAATAATCTAAAAGTGCAATTAAATAAAAAGGCAAGAAAAATAAAGCTTGAAGATAAAAATCAAAGACAAAAGCTAATAAGAACCTGAATACAGCTCATTCGGAATAACCCTTCGTTTGGAACAATCACTCGTCCTAAATGTCACCTTTGGTTGAAATGATTCCTCTTCACTTGGAATATTACCAAAATCCTTGATCCGGAACAAATTGGTCTAAATATGTCACTTATCCAAAACAATGCTTCGTTCGGAACTTACTGATTCGGAACTCTCACTTGTTGCCTTGATTCGGAAGTATTAGGTCACCCCTTGATTTGGAAGTTTCCGGATGAAGCTTTTGATCCGGAACTTTTGGAAGTTCCGAATGAACAACCTTGACTCGGAAGTTTATGACTTCCGAAAGAAAAGCCTTTATTCGGAACTTTGGTCCTTGATTCGGAACTTTTAGTTGATTCGGAACTTTTGAAAAGTTCCGAATGAAACCTCTGGTTCGGAACTTTGGAGTTCCGAATGAGTCCCTTTGGTTCGGAAGTTTTAACTTCGTCCGGAACTTTGAAAGTTCCGGATGAACAAGCTTGGTTCGGAACTTTAGAAAAGTTCCGGATGAAACCTTTGATTCGGAAGTTTCCGAATGAACCCTGCTTGGTTCGGAAGTTTTAGACTTCCGAATGAGCAAGTTTGGTTCGGAAGTTTGGACTTCCGAATAAACACTTCAGTCTTTCCTTGCCTTGACTCAAAACTCTTCCTGGAAAGATCAAAAACAAGGCAAACACCCCCGAAGAACAAGGAAAACAAGTAGCAGCAGATATAATAACAAAATAATCAAAATCAATCACACGTATGAATAAAATCAGTAACGGTTCAACGAAACAACATCAACAAGTAATCAAAAACATGAAATCAAACAACTTTTACCACAATAATCAAAAACCACTTTGGATCAAAATAAAGCATGAACTTGAACATAAACACAACAAATCAAAGAATAAGAAAGGTAGATAAGAGATTGACAAGATAGAATAAAGATTTGACAAGAATTAAAATGAAAACTTACTTGGAATTAAATGGTAATTAAGGTGCATAACATGAATTAAAATGACATGAAAAGTAAATGACAAGTATTTAAATGGTGGAAGACTAATTGTCACCTTAGCCAACAACAGTGAAAAATAAAACATCCTAATCTATTTATAGGGGCGGATTAAGGAAGCTTCCTCCCCTCTTTCCTTTTCTCTTAATTGCATAATTAAGTCCCTCCTTCTTTTAATCTTCATTAATTGCGTACTTAGTCCTTTTCTTCTAATCCTTCTTTAATCTTGGACTTAAGGGACTTTTGACTTCGGGATTTCTTTTGAACTCGTCTTTAAATTCTTCAATAAAATAGACTTGAATTCTTCGGCTTTTGATAAACTTCCGTCTTTTGACTTTTTATTCGATAAATCTTCAGAATTGGTCGTGGACTTCCGTTCTTTTTGCACTCTTGACTTCTTGACTTCGTCTTTTATCCTTTTCTTCAATAAAAGTCCGTAAATACCCGTGAATGTCCGTGTTTTCTCCATTTTTAACCTTTTTATCCTAAATCACAACAAAAACACAAACCACGCATAATTCCGACATAAAAGACATAAAATACACGTTTTGGTCCGGTTATTATTGTAGTTAAGTGGTAGAAAAGATGGGTGTTTACACACCTATCAGGCACAAAGGACAAAATCCTGGTATTAATTGTGTATCTTTGATATCGTTTCCGCACCGTTCACATGTACACCATTGACAAGAGTCGTTCCCGTACAATCGTCTCGCACAACCGACGCAATGGACATAAGAATCCATAAAGAAAGATAGATAAGCAAGAAGAATAATTTTGGTGCAAAACTTTGAAAAAGAAATCGTCTCACAAAAAACCTTCGATCCTCACGAAAAGAGCCGACAGCGGCGCCATTTTAATGTGCAGATTTTGCTCTTGGAAAGGTTCGTTTTCTCGGTATCTAATCGAATTGATCTCTGGTTAATTGTGTGAGATTAATTGTTCTTGGTGAAACAAATATTTTTGGATTTGGTAAAATAAATGTGCAAGACTTAAATATAAATGACGGGGAATTTAAAACTAAAACTAATTGAAACGTAAACGGTGCATATTTAAAACTTTAAAAGTAAATGACGCGAAAATTAAATAACGTAAAATTAAAGGCTTGACGAGAAGTAAATTGACAATTAAATAAAAGTGCAAAACGAATTAAAATTGAACTAAAAATAAAACGAGAAAAATCGACACTTTAACTAAAGCAAAGTATTAAAACAAAACAAGAATATCCAATCGGAATACACCCGATCAGAATCCAATCGGAATCCGATCGGAATGTACCCGTCGGAAAGCACAAATCGGAATGAACAAAATGACATGATCGGAATGCTTGGCAAAAGGTCCGATCGGAATATCATGAAATAAGCTTAATCGGAATGTTATAAGGTGCAGTAAATCGGAATAAGTCAAAACATAACCAATCGGAATAATCATAAACAAGCCAAATCGGAAAGTGGCCAAACTTCCCAATCGGAATCCGCCAAAACCCTTTTCCGATCGCAGTCCAATCGGAAAGGGTGGGATTAGGTCGCTGGTCGGAATGAACGATCGGAAAGGGGTTTAAATACCCTTTCCGATTTATAAGGAATCCGATATATAAGCTAGATCAAAAAGCTATGGAAATAAGCTTTTAACCCAAAACTAGAACGAATCAAAACTGAAGCGGAATCAATAAGCGCAAATAACCACTTTTCAAACTTAAAATTAACAAACTTTGAAATCAAAACATAAAAAGATTAACTTTTTAGGCACGAAATCATGAATGAACAACACGGATCGCATGTAAATCGCACCAAAAGTAAATGAAAATCAAGAAAGGAAGATGAAAGATTAAGATGAGAAAAGCAAAGATTAAAGAACAATGAATGAAAACTACTTGGAAATTAAATGATTAAAAGTGCATAACAATTAATTAAAGTGCAAGAAATAAAATGACAAGAAATGAAAATGGTGGAAGAGTGGTTTGTCAAGCCACCAACAACATGAAATGAAAGAACTAGTGGCCTATTTATAGTGGTGATTAGGGAGGAGCTTAGGAAGCTTCCTCCCTCTTTCCTCTTTTCCTTAATTGCGTCATTAGGTCCCTCCTTTCTTTAATCTTCTTAAATCTTGGACTTAAATGATTTTGTCTTCGGGATTTCTTTAAACTCGTCTTGAATTTCTTCATAAATAAGACTCGAGTTCTTCGGCTTTTAGTAAACTTCCGTCTTTTGACTTTTTCTTCGATAAATCTTCAGAATTGGTCTTGGACTTCCGTTCTTTTTCCACTCTTGATCTTTCGACTTCATCTTTCGTCTTTTTATTCGATAAAAGCCCGTGAATGCCGTGTTTTCTCCACTTTTCACCTTTTCGTCCTAAATCACAACAAAAACACAAACCACGCATAATTCCGACATAAATGACATAAAATACACGTTTTGGCTTGGTTATTATTGTAATTAAGTGGTAAAAAGGATGGGTGTTTTCACACCTATCAAAGATAACTAACAGTACTTGAATAACACTAACGGTACTTGACACTTAACAAATAATTCCTAACAATTGATATTCACAAGGTGAGTTTCGGTCCCATGTTTTATTTACATGTTTTACTTCAGAATGGATGAAAATGATGCTTTTGGTAATATGTGTTGTGGAACTATATCTCAAAATATATGGACATCAATGTGTTGTTATGTGACTTGCTTGATATGTGATATTGTTGTAGGAGCGGATGGGTACACCTACTTAGTGTTATGAATTGTGATGGTACCATAGGAGCGGATATGTACGCCTACCCAGTGTGATGTGAATTATGGAGCGGAGAGACACGTTCCGTCTCAGTGTTATGATTATATACTTGCTTGCTTACATGTAGTAATTGTTGTCCATAATGATAAATTATTTGATTTGATAATGAGCGCAACACAAGGAGTTACTTTGTGTCTTAAACCTATGACTCTCACCAACTTTATGTTGACGTATTTTAACATCGTTTTCAGATACATCAGGTTCTAAGAGTTGATGCTAGGTGAATGTAGTACGAGACATTAGAGCTTTTGAAGTTGATTCCGACTTTATTTTATTTGGATATTCATGTTTTGATTTTATGACTGTTTAGCGTGGAAACCAATAGATCGTTAGACTCGCAGTTGTTAAGACCATAATATAGGATTAATTAACATTCATAACGGAATTAGAATATTAACAACAAGATGTTTCTTCCAATGATTACTTGCATTAAACATTAAAACAAATAATCTCTAGACGTGTATACATTAATCTCACGTCTAGAACACGAACTCAATTGTAGGTTTACATTGTGAATGAATGATGTCTAAAACCTACGGTCTATGTTTTCTTTATATAATAGAAAACATAGCTTACAAAGAAAGATAAAACAATAAAAAGACTCCAGTGGCTTGTTCTTTTGCAACTTGTACACTTTAAACCTTGTTTTCTTATTTTGTTGTTTTTGACGCATCAACTCATAATTTCGACCCAACAATCTTCCCTTTGTTGATGATGTCAAAAACACTTCCGGTTAAGCTCGCATTCTTTGTAAAACATATAACACCAAGGATCAACAGATTGCACTTTGTAGACTTCTTCCCCTTTTTGACATGATCTAAATAGGGGTCTTGTATGTAAGCAACCTTTATTTCGACCACTACATAATGAATACCATGCTACTAATACAAGTTTTCTATGTCTCAAATTACCCTCCATGAAGAACCGGTTGATTGCCTTTAAATGAATTTGAGCAATAGAAACTCACATAAGTTGTAGTAATACTAATGAGTAGTAGTAAACACCTTCACCTCAATGTTACATGTAAATGATTAACACATGAAAAATTTAGCTTCCCCTTAAATTGTGCTAATCATTCTTGAATCTTCAAATTCTGTAGACTTTATTTAATGATCACATATGAAGAAATCTAATTACGACTTACTTGATGATGAAGTAGAATAACCCAAACTTGCGTTCCATGTCTTGTACTACACGTGACGTCGAACTTATATGAATGACCGACATATAAGTAGACCTCGATCTCTTTGTCAAAATCCTCATCCTTTTGTGAGACACTGAGCACGATAATGTAACTCCTTTAAGTGATAGAAAGTCTTAAGGCCTTGCTAGATATGACAAGTCTTCGTCACCAACCATATAAGCACGAACAAGTTATCTTTAAAGTCATGGGTGCTAGTCACAACTTTTAAGATATAACAGATCACATACTCGCGAAAATCTACTTCGTCTTCAAACAAATAATAAAAACTTTTCTTTGTAATCAATGGAAATAAAATGAGCCTTTACACCTTTAAGACCTAGTTGCTATGACTAAACCAAACTTCAAACCAAAAATCTTCAAAACATTCTGTCAGCGGCTGCGAATAACGTTGTCAGCGCTAGACTACAAATGTCAGCAACTAAGTTTCACGTGTCAGCGGATAAAATAATCCACTGTTATTTTGTCAGCAGATAAATAGCTCCCATCAGCGATTATAAATTATAACATTCCCACGTGATCTTTCCTGGATAAAAGATAAAACAATTATGGAGTGAGAATAATACTAGCAATATATATCCCATAATTTTTCCTTAAAACACGTAGATAATAACAATGAGATCCATACCCACATTTAAGTCGCACGCTTTGACCTTGCAATCCCATATATCACGGTGACAAATAAAGCAAATCCCATTATTCTTGTGGAATATAACAGCTTCCATATTCACACGTCTTATTTATGTCACTTGCTCACCAATGAATATTCACCAATAATCAGCAACATTAGATCACATAATTCTGATCTTGCAATCCCCTCGTGTGGACTTCTTTAATTATGATCCTTATTCTGCTATGATCCCACCATTGTTGTACCTTTTGTCGTCCTGGGACCACAAAGTGTACTTGCTGCACCAAATAGACCTTATCACAGCAATAAAAGAGTACATACCTCCTGTGTAACACAGTGGACCACACTATCACACGTCCACTTGAAGAATCTCGTGACGAAAGTGTATAAAACAAATTCTCCTCTGCCAATACTATTGTCTTTGCCTGCTACTGTACCTTAATGTTGACATCGATCAGTTGGACCACAAGCAGCAAACAAATCCTCATACCACTAAATGCCTTGGACGATTGCTTTGTGTACACTCAAACAGTACACAACGTCACATCTAGGTTTACACCAAAAACCCTTGTACACTTCTTTTTCTTACAATCGTGGACAACACTTGTTGAGATCTAGGGTTTATATAAACAAAACCCTAAAATGAAAATCAACACAACAGCTTTAACAACAGCAGCTACATATTCAATATAGAAAGATCTAGGGTTTTTATAAACCCTAAAACAAACGGATTCTACAGATCACAGCAAAGAATATACCGATCTAGGGTTTATTAATCAAACCCTAAAAACAGAAAAATAAAAAAAATCAATCTTTATTTTTATCTCTTCCTTTTCTGAATTCATGCCTACCATACAACTATTTTCATCTTAGCTAGTGTTCATCATTGATCCTGGATCAACTCACCCTAACAAGTCAAAACAACAATAAAAATCGATTGGTCCCGAACCAATGCTCATCATTATTGTCAGATGCAATCAATAGCTTTGTAAACATAAATTAAATTAGGAAGAGACAAAAGAATGATCAAACCTCTTCTTTTCGTGATTAGGGGTTCCTTGAAAAACCCTAAACCAGAAACTTTAGCGATACTTTTTCTGTCACAAAACTGTCACAAATCTTGAAAATCGTCGCTAATCTGTCACTAAAACTGTCACGAATTTTGGGCAGCGGGTTCATAGCAAAACGAACACGAACATAAACATCTTGTAGATCCTAGATCGAGAGCCACCTGCTCTGATACCAATTGTGGAATCCAAAGATTCTGGATCTTTAAGCTGCTAGGCATGATTATCATTCATATGATTTAACATAGCAGAATTAGAACAATAATCATGAACAAAGTGTTATGGATAAGATGAATTTCCCCAACGATTGCTTGCATTAAACATTAACAAACAATCACTAGACATGTATACATTGAATCCCACGCCTAGTACACACACACACTTTAGGTTTACATTGTGAATAAAACTTATGAATAACCGACCGTCTGTGTTTTATTTATAGAATGAGAAAACAAGACTTACAAAGGAAAATAGATAAAACCAAATCTTCTTAATATGTTGCAACATATTTTCTACAAGTTTGTCCACCAGATTGTAGAATCTCCTTTTGTCAGATTTAGCCCTTGTCTTCTAGTTTTGACACATCAACTCACTAATTCGACCCAACATTTAGGATTTGGGTTTGTAAGACATTTGTAAGAGGTGACCCCTTTACCACTCGTACTTTTCATTTAAAGTTTTATTCATGAGACTTTGGAGGTTATTGTTTTGCATCACTATTAGTACTTTTCTATAAAGATGTCTTGTTTCTTGTTATTACTCTTTAATGTCACGCCTCGCGTTTCTGCCTTGGTAGGGTGTTACACAGCTCCCACTTACGGAATTCGTAGCTATAGTGTAATTTAATAATAACATTGACGGATATCCTAACAACACCATCAATGCTCCCAAAAGCACCCGAGTTTGGTTCCCAGTAAACTGCTTTAGCCTTATCGTAATTTATCAACAAATATTTCTTCCTTTTTGTTACCAATATGGTTAATCATGAATATGGATCATATGTCATTCCAAAGGATTAACATTCTATTTCTCGTTTCTCAATTTAATCAAGATTAACAAATGTAATAAGGAACTTCTTAACTACCATTTGGGCACGACCATGCGAACATCCGATTAATCCTACGAGAGGGCCCAATATGTACCATACTCCATCATGGAGGAACAAAATTCCATTTTGACTACAAATACTTTTCACACATGTAATAAACACTTCTGAAATAACTTTTATAACTGCCCATGCGAATGATGCAGCGTCTCCTAAGTCAAGAAATGCCAGCTATCCATGCAAAGATCCACTTGCATCTCAAGTTTGAGGATCACAATACTCACCATCTATGTATATTCTTAATGACGCTGATCAATAGAGAATCCTACACGAGTTGGGGTAGTCTAATTATTCAACCACATTGAATAACATTGAGTATGGAAGGATCATCTTTATGTATTTCCAAAATACAACCAACCCTCATATTTCCCTTAATCCATTAATACTTCCATATTAATGATTGACAACGGAATTTTAGAATATATTTAATGCGCCATTAAAGAACGCTATATTCAAGGATTTAAACATGAAAATATAGGATACAGTTATTAAGAAATGAAAACAATATTTCTAGCAGAAAATAATTCATTTATTGATAACAATTGCTTAAACATCCCTTTTCCAAACACTAATACATAAAATAAATTTTATCACAGATTTACATAAGACTAGAAGAACAAACAAGACCAATAGACTCGACATGCTTATGATGCTTATTCAAAGGCATTGGTTTTGTGAAAGGATCTACGACGTTGGCATCTGTGTGAACTTTGTAAATGATGACTTCACCATTTTAAATGACTTATCGAATGTAGTGAAACCTTCTTTGATAATGTCTAGCACCTCGCATGATCCGAGGATCATCAGCGATGGAAATTGCGGCACAGTAGTCGCACAACATTTCCATATGTTCAATACTAGTCGGTATGACACCAGCAAGACTACTAATAAACATCCTAATCCAAACAGCCTTCATTGCAGCATCAACAGTAGCAACATATTCAGTTTCAGTAAAGGACATAGCAATAATGCTTTGCTTACTGCTCTTCCAGTCCATGGCTCCACCATTAAGCACAAACACATACCCAGTTTAGGATTTAGTATCGTCCTTGTTGGTTTGAAAACTAGCATTGGTATAACATTTAACGGAAGCTAGTTTTCTTTCTTAACCTCATAAACAAGTTCTATGTATTTACTTAATAGCAATCCAGTGTTTCTCACCCAGATTCTGTTGGAATCTACTACAAAGATAATGCGCAAATACAACATCAGGCCTAGTGCACCTTACCACATACGAAACATTCATCATACGTTTCACCTCATTAGGTGTGATCGCACATTGCTTTTTACTTAAGTCTTGTTTTTCTTGCATTAGAACAAATCCTTTCATGGATTTATCCATTCTAAACTTCTTAAAAACCTTATCAAAATAAGTACTTTGACTTAAAGACAACAACGGCTTAGATCTATCTCTTGTGATCTTAATTCTAAGAATATATACAGCTTCACCTAGATCCTTCATGAAAAAACACTTGCTCAACCAAGCATTCACTTCCTGCAGCATTGAAGTGCCTTTTACCATAAGTAATATGTCATCTACATATAATAATAGGAATGCAACATTACTCCCACTAGCTTTGACATATACACATGGCTCATCGGGATTTTGGACGAAATCAAGCTTCTTAATTTCTTCATCAAACCGTTTGTTTCAAGTTCTTAAAGCTTGCTTCAAACCATAAATGGATATCTGCAACTTGCAAACTATATTTGGATACTTTGGATCAACAAAACCTTCCGGTTGCACCATGTAAACATCTTCACTAAGGTAACCATTCAAGAAAGAAGTCTTAACGTCCATTTACAAAATCTCATAGTCATAGAACACTGCTATGGCTAAGAGAATCCTAATAGCTCTTATGTCAGCGACGAGAGAAAAGGTTTCCTTATAATCTAACCCTTAGTTTTGAGTATATCCTTTTACACCCTACGCTTCTTACGCCCGCATGAAGATCAATCAAAACCCATACTTGATTGTCATTCATGGATTGGATTTCCGCGTTCATTGCTTCAATCCACTTGTCGGATCTAACATCTGATATAGCCGCTTTGTAATTAGGAGGCTCACCATGATCCCCTAATTGATGCTCCTTATCATCTATGTAGAGTCCATATCTAATAGGTGCTTAAGGCGTCCTACCGGACCTTCGAACCAGAACGTCTATGTTTTGAGGTTCAACAATCTCATACGGAACGTCATCACGTACTTCGCTAGTGTTACCAGAAGGCAGTGCATCTACATCTTCGACGATTTCCAATTCGTTAGTACTTCCACTTGCTCCTAGCAGTGGAGTACTCTCACTTGCTTCTCGATCTATGAAACTTGTGTCAAAGAACCCAACATTTCCAGCAACAAATATTTTGTTCTCAAGTGGATAGTAGAAATAGTAGCCCATCGTTTCCTTTGGGTATCCTACAGAAATGCACTTAATTGATCTAGGGTCTAATTTGTCAGGATCTTCTCGCTTCACGGGTGCCTCACAATCCCAAACCCTCAAATAAGACAACTTGGGAGCTTTCTCATACCATACCTCATATGGTGTCTTATCGACCTTCTTGGTTGGAATCATATTAAGAATGCGTGAACCAGACTCTAAAGCATAACCCCGAAAGAACTTTGGAAGAGTAGTTGAATTCATCATTGTAAAACCCGCATGTAAATACCGTTAAACTAAAACTTTTAATATTTAATTATTTCACGACAAGTATTATGTATATTCAATAATACATGACAAGTTATATCACGGGAATTAAAATCATGAACATACGACACAACAAGATATAACACGATATAAAATTCACGAATTCAAGAACATATGAGAACGCAAGTTATGTTATAAAATAAGTAAAATGGACTTCAGGTTGTTAAATAAATCATACAAGACTTATAAAGGCCCAAGGCCCAATCCACTAAAGGAGCTAATAACAAACATACGTATCCTTTTCTCCCATTTACAACAAATCAGAAAACTTAAAGAAACCCTATTTGGGTCCAGTACTGCCGCCAGCCAAAGAAGAAAGAAAAGGGGAGAAAAGTTGATTTCGATCCTGAATATTACGAGGGTGCACGTGTTTGTTCATTCTTTGATCCATCCCTTTTGGTATCATCAAAACATAATATTTTATTCATTTTATATTCAAGAATCATTCATGAACTAATTAATATGAAATAAAACACATAATATTATAATAAAAACAAGAATGAAATCATGGTTGATTTGTTGGTTTGCACAGAAACCAAGGACCCATAATGGTGGGGGGGGGGGGGGGGTGCTCTAGTGGGATCTTTGACCAGCCAGCCGAGAGTTTAAACTCTCAGTGGGTGGTTTGGTTTGACAGTCGCGACCCTAAAAAGGGGCCACGGTGGGAAGACTAGGCGAAGCAGTGGAAGCCGAGACCTACGCGTCTTGGTGGGAAAATATTGTTGGTAGTTGCAACAGAAGGAGGTCAGTGGGTACTTGTGGTTGGCAGCCGTAGCCATAAGGCTGCGGTGGTAATTTAATCATGGGCAGCCGCAAATATTTAAGGTTGGTGGGGTATGTTTGATTGGCATCCGAGACCATAAGGTCTCGGTGGTATTTGCTATTCGAGAAGCCGAGAACCCAAGGGTGTCTCGGTGGTGGTTGTTTGGCTCGGTTAAACCGAGAGACCACATACGGGGGTGTTTGGATTTACTTATTAAACCGGCTTATTTACGACTTATTTAATTAGACTTAATTAACATGAGCTGATTGTTGTTTAACTTAATTAGAAATTTCTTATTAAGATTCAAGGCTTAATTTATAATTAATTATAAATCCATGACATATTATTAATTAATAATTAATTATAAATCATGACATACTATTAATTAATAATTATTTATAAGTTCATGACATATGAAAGTTATTTATTAAGATGGACTTTATTAATATTTTAACTTATTTAAATCATGACTTATTAATATATTGCATATAATTAACCATGGCTTAATAATTCATGACATATATGCTTATTAAGATTAGACTAATTTATACATGCTTATTGAGTAATTGGCTTATTTAATATACTTATTGAAATCGGCTTATTGGATTAAAAGACGTTACACGATTATAAACATATAAATTACCTATGTATATTAAACGAGCTTATTACTATTTATGGAAACTTATTATTTATGGAAACTTACTATTTAATGAAACTTACTATTTATGGAAACTTACTAATTATGGAAACCTACTATTTTGGAAAGTTGTTATATATGGAAGCTTTACATTTTTAGCATTTAATTTCAAAGAATTTACATTTCCAGTCCTTATAGTTTGTAGAATTTACATTTGGAATTTTTAATTGAATAAAAACTTGGTATTTGCAATTTGTTTTACATATAAGTAGACGATATTTTTCATTTTAGCAAGGCTTGTTTGAATTAGCAATAGAATATCCAAAAAACTTTACCAACCAAAAACAATTAAAAACCCGATCTTGTTAGGACTTTCAATTTGTTAAGAACTGAGAAAAAGGAACTTCAACTATACACATTTCAAATGGCGCCCGCTGCCGGTTCTTTGACTTTACGAGAGACTATCGATTGACGGTTTTCATTGGCTTTTGGGATCCGTTCACCTAGTGAACGTTATTTTTACGTATCATAAATCAAAAACAAATAAAAAATCACAAATATAAAAATATATAAAAACTAAAAAATTAACAAAATAATTATTTTCCTAAAGAATTGACCAAACAAATTAAAAAATCCAAAAAGCAATCTTTTTCCTAAGAGATTGCACCCAAAAATATATATTATTGGATTCTCTCGTTTTTATGTACATATAGTATTTTCTTTTAAAAACTCATAAATACAAAAATATTTTCCATATATTATTATAAGTAAATACGTATACGTATAAGAACAACCAATCTACATATCTCCATAAGTATTGCCAAGGCAATACACCGTGTTGAGGGGCGTTCCGGTCCTTGACACGTGTATCGATCAAACAAAATAAAGCAAGAATAGATTAATACTCTCAATAAGCAACAATTCGAAGAATACAAACAATTAAGTGAATAGAAAGGCGATGTGCTATAAAATGCCATCTAAGGGTCAATAGGTACTTAAGTGCTTCGCGCCACCTAACCCCCCCGTTCACTTGTGAGTATTCTAAGAAGGAAGGCTTCATTGGGGGTCTTGCACCCAAGTAGTACATACATATATTATTATTTTCTTGTGGATATTTCATATTGAAACTCGAAGAGGATAATCCTTTTCTCTTCAAAGTCACACGAGAGCTTCTCTCTCATTCCTCGTATTGAGTTGCATGCTCACTCGCGGGCGTGCACAAATACCGATTGGTGTACAACCTCTTCCTCCTAAAAGGAAGAAAAAGAGAAAGAGTAAGACCACCACCGTCCATCAAGCCGATCACGAGAATCGTGCTTTGATTCATCCACAACAAGAAGCCATGGCTGTTGATAATCGTTCTTTGATGGAACGTTTGCAATCTAATGTTCACGGATATGTCGATGCTATCAAGATTCCCGACATTCCCGCAAATTCATTTGAGCTAAAAACGGCTATGATTACCTTGGTTTCAAACACACCTTTCTATGGTCACAAGAATGATAATCCTCATGATCACCTTAAGAGATTCCTTGCTCTTTGCAATACCCTTAAGTACAATGGAGTTCCACATGATGCTATTAAGTTAATATTAGTGCCATTTTCACTAGAGGGACACGCTAAGCATTAGTTAGACACCCAACCACCCGATAGTATCACCACATGGGATGGTTTCACCACTAAGTTTTTGAACAAGTTCTTTCCCCCATCTAAGACCACGACTTTGAGGAACTTAATTATAGGCTTTCAACAAAAAACCTAGTCAATCCATTAGTGATGCTTGGGAGGAGTTTAGAGAGTTATTGAGGCGATGCCCTAACCATGGATTGGATGAAGTTCACCAAATCAATACTTTCTATGATGGCCTTAAAACTCATCACCAAGATTCACTCAATGCTTCCGCGGGAGGGAATATTCTTCGTAAATCCATTCAAGAGGCCTTGGACATCACTGAGACTAAAGCAATGGTTCAAACAAATTCTCAATTTGAAGAAAGGGTTCATGTTATCCAAAATGATTCTCAAACACCTTGTGATAACCAATTTCTCAAGTATCAACAAGAGATCATTCAAAAGTTGGATAGAGATAAAGAGAGGAATTTTAAGGCACAACAAGAAATGATTCAAGCTATTAAGAGCCTTTCATTGAACAATTCTTCAAATGATGTGAATGCCATTACTCTTTCTTGTGTAACTTGTGGAGGTCCCCATTCCTATGAACAATGTGATAAGGTGCAAGGTTATCAAGGGGAATGTTATGCTTACCAAGAGGAACATCGTGAACACTTCAAGCCAAATATCAATCCAAATAACCTTTCTTACAAGTCCCAAAATTACCTTACTCCACCGGGATTCCCACCCCAACCACCCACTCAAATTCAACAAAATCCTCCTCAAGTTTTACAAAGGAATCAAGGGCAAAGACCACCTTACCAAGGGAATAACTACAAGGCACCCAATCATTTTCAACCTCAAGGAAATAACTTTTATCCACCAAACCAAGGATTTAATGCACCACCTCCACCTTATCCACAACAAGGTTTTTATCAAGGGAATGTGCAACCTAACCCCATGGATTTGATCCTTCAAAAGCTTACTTCTTATGAGAAACAAATGAAAGATGCTCAAGAGGAAAATAACAAGAAATTTGCTCTTCTTCAAAACCAAATTATGTATAATCAAAGATCACAAGGGGCTTTACCATCTAACACACAAACAAATCCAAGGGCAAATGTCAATGCTATTACAACAAGAAGTGGAAAGACAAGGAAGGATCCTTCACCTCCTAAACCTCCTATTGTTCCACCCACTTTTGTTCCTACTTGTGACAAGCCTTCTACCTCTACTTCACCACCTCAAAATGTTCCCATTCAATCAAACACACCTTCTCAACCTATTCCTACTTCTCCTCTACCTTCCACACCTCCCAATAAAGAAGCTAACAAAGACAAATCTTCCACTACAACACCTATTCCACCTACACCAAAACCAACTCTTCCATATCCTTCAAGGTTGAAAAAGGACAAGTTAAAGAACAAGGATGACATCCAAGTCTCAAATTTCTTAAGGATGTTCAAGCAACTCAACATCAACATATCCTTTGCGGAAGCTCTTGCTTATATGCCAAAGTTTGCTAAGATGTTCAAGGATTTACTCTCAAACAAAGAAAAAATTAGTTGATTTTCCCAACACATCCCTTAATGAAAATTGTTCCGCCGTGCTACTTAAAACCTTACCAACAAAACTTGGAGATCCAGGGCGCTTCTTGATACCTTGTAATTTTCCCGGTGTAGAAAATTGCATGGCTTTGGCAGATCTAGGGGCAAGCATTAACCTCATGCCTTTATCGGTTTGGAAAAAACTCTCTCTTCCCAAGCTCACTCCCACTAGGATGACCCTTGAATTAGCCAACCGAACTATAGCTTACCTCGTAGGTATAGCGGAGGATGTGTTTGTAGGTGTGGATAAGTTTACATTTCCGGCCGACTTTGTAGTGGTTGATTATGACATAGATCCTAGAGTTCCTTTGATTGTTGGTAGACCATTTTTGAGAACGGGTCGTACTTTGATAGATGTGGCGGAAGGAGAACTAATTATGAGAGTAGAGGATGAGAAAGTGGTGTTTAAGTTAGGGAAAGTTTGTGATAGGAAAGAGGTTAAGGAGTCTAGACCATGTGAGACTATTAACATAGTTGATGTGTTAGATGAAGTGTGTGATGAACACTTTCATGATGCTTGCAAGAGTACTAGTGATGAGATGCCCCATGTTGAAACCGTGGCCTCAATTGCTCCCTCTTTAACACCTTTTGGAGAGAGTGATTTCCTCTTGGAGGAATTTGAGTCAAACTTTCTTGGTGATGATGATTCTCCTATTAATTGGGAAGAAGATATTCTTACTATCCAAAAGTTTCTCAATGAGGACCCTATTCCTTCTCCTACTCCACAAGAAGCTACCAATGAGGACCCTTCCATAGTAAAACCGTCCATAGAGAGTCCACCTCCACTTGAACTTAAGGACCTTTCATCCCACCTAGAGTATGCTTTCTTAGAGGGCAAAGACCAATTACCCGTGATCATTGCTAAAGAGTTGAAAGATGATGAGAAGGAGCAACTTATTGAAGTCCTTAAGAAACACAAGAAAGCCTTAGCTTGGAAAATATCCGACATAAGGGGAATTGATCCACATTTTTGTACACACAAAATCCTTATGGAGGATGATTACAAACCCGCCATTCAAAGTTAACAAAGAGTTAACCCAAAAATCCACGAGGTCATTAAGAAGGAGGTGATTAAACTCCTTGATGCGGGTATGATTTACCCTATTTCTGACTCTCCATGGGTTAGCCCGGTACATTGTGTTCCTAAGAAGGGTGGAATCACCGTAGTGCCTAATGAGAACAATGAGCTTATTCCTATGAGACTTGTTACCGGTTGGAGAGTTTGTATTGACTATAGGAAACTCAATGAGGCTACTAGGAAAGACCATTTCCCATTACCTTTTATGGATCAAATGCTTGAATGCTTAGCGGGAAATGAGTACTATTGCTTTCTTGATGGCTTTTCGGGTTATTTCCAAATACCCATTGACCCTAAGGATCAAGAAAAGACCACATTCACTTGTCCCTATGGTACATTTGCTTACAAGAGGATGCCTTTTGGCTTATGTAATGCACCGGGGACGTTTCAAAGGTGCATAATGGCGATTTTCCATGACATGATAGAGCAAACTATGGAGGCTTTTATGGATGATTTTTCCGTCTTTGGAAATTCATTTACCTCATGCCTCACCATTCTAGAGAGAATGCTTAAGCGTTGTGAGGAAACACGTTTAGTGCTTAATTGGGAGAAATGTCACTTTATGGTGAAAGAGGGAATTGTTTTAGGACACAAAATATCCAACAAGGGATTAGAAGTGGATCGAGCTAAAATTGATGTGATAGTGAACTTCTAGGGGGTTCAAAGCTGGTAGAAAATATAATCAATGCGAACATGATATGTGCAGGTAATTCACTCCGGTTCAGTTTTTTCTCTTTTCTTTATTCGCTGATCACATATTCACTTTTAAAACATAATGGCATTTCTTTAGATTTTAATTTACCAAATGAGACATTGCACCTCTAAATGACTATAAGCAGCGAAAAGTATCCGAATTTTTAACTCAGTTGAGGTCTCATCTTTGATATTGATTTAACGTGTTATTTCAGGCTTACTACTTACCTTTTCCATTTCCAATCAAGAAAGCTTTGTCTAGAAAGAAAACTGATTTTAATGTCGGGTTTGAGATTTCTGAGATTCTCAACTATCATGTCAAAGGTCTCATCTTTGAGGGTGGAAATATACTCGAAAATTTATCCAATGCAAATCCAGAAGAAGGACTGAAGTCAGACCTTGAAGAATTATAAATGAAGGAAAACTAAATATTCCCAAATTCCCAGTTGTGAAAAAACAGTTTGAACAACTGTAGTCCATTGGATATGGAAACCTGCAATTGAAAGAACCATTGAGTTAAAGTCAGACAAACAATGCCATTCGCAGTACTGAGATTAAATGTGTCTCTTGTAGAATCTTTGATGTTAATTGGTAGTTTTTAGCAAATTAAAATCTAAAGAAATGCCATTATGTTTTAAAACTGAATATGTGATCATCTTGGTAGTTTTTTCATCATATCCATACAAATAAGTTTGTTTATAAATCTTGGTAATCTAGCTATGTTCAGGAATGTATTTACAAAAATCAATCCCATTTGGTTGTAACTTTTTGTTTTGCTCGATTATTTGTGAAGCAACTTTCCAAGCAACAGGTCTGAGGGTTGCGGAAAAATGAGCCAAGCTTCTAGCATAGGTAAGATCCGCATGGACCCTGACCTGAATCCCAAAGATAATGAACTTTTGTTTTTTGTTCAAGTTGAATACAAGTTTCCTTATACGAGCAATCGGACCAGAAGTAGATATTTGCTAATGCGTAAGTCCAGGCAGAATGCTTCTAAATTAATTGGTTCTTGAATTGAACACCTCAAGAAAATCCTCAAGTCTGGTTTCTTAAAATGTATGCGGCCAAAACAAATCACACATCGCTTTTGATACCAGTACTCTTAAGATTTTGTTTACTTAATCTACGGGCAGCTTCGCTTTGAGATGATTATGTAAATAAAGCATCCAGGTAAATAATCCCTTGTCATTACTTAGTATAGCCAACAGTTACTCAACTCGTGCCATCACTATTCATGCTATCTTCAACTGCATTATGACAATGATATATGTGTGTTTATGCAGCCCTTACACCATAACCCTGTAATATCCAGTTGCAATGATATATTTGTTCAAAAATTGCAAAGAAGGCTTAACTTTTTAACGAATTGCATTTGTATTGATGACAGTTGAAGCATTGTTTCAAAATTCCATATTTTTTGTAAGGATTTATAGCTTAAAGTTTTAGCCTGAAACAAATTCCTCGCTATATCTTATAGCTTGCTGTATCCTACTCGTCGTTCACTTTGACTTATTTTGAATATTCAACAGATTTAATTACATGTTTATTCTGTGATCAAGTGTTCTACTCATGACAGGGTAGCACGAGTGCTTCCAACTCCATTACTTAATCTAAAACACATTTGCTTAGACATTTCTGGCACTCTAATTGGTTTGACCAGTTTAGGAACATGTCTGACGATTGAGCACTTACACAAGAATTGCGAGTAGGAAATGGTTTTGGAGGTGTAGCTTTAAGGTAACTCTTCTTTTCTGTGTTGGTTCATTTGTATGATTTTTGTAAATGTTAATTAAAGGTAGTTATCATGTGTATTATTTGCTTGCTTTATTGATATGTAATTATTAAATTTGGTGTTTCAGTCTTGTTGGACAACAATGCATACCAAGCGAAGATTCAGATTCAGATCTGATAATAAGGAAAGGTTTGGCCGTTTTAGATTGTTCATGGGCACGATTGGATGATGTTCCTTTTACAAAGCTACGATGTCCGACCAATACAAATAAATTCATCATAATAGTATCCTGTGTCCATATGTTTCACTCTACTCACTTAATGGACCTACAACACAAATGGTTCTTTCCAATTAAGGGTCATTTGACCCACCCTGGTCTAGCCAATTCTAGTATATTTAGCTTGATTGGACATGTGCGTATTGTTGTTCATACCCGCATTTATGTCTGCTACTGGTAATATAATAGTATCATGTGTCCATATGTTTCACTCTACTCACTTGATGGACCTACAACACAAATGGTTCTTTCCAATTATGGGTCATTCGACCCACTCTGGTCTAGCCAATTCTCGTGTATTTAGCTTGATTGGACATGTGTGTATTGTTGTCACCTGTAATCATTTCATATAATCTTTTAATGGTCAAATGCTCAGCTGGCATAAAGATGGACACAGGTAAAATGCATAAATAACCATAAAGATGGAGTTTCACCTGTGAAAGATGGTGGAAATCAGCACAACGCAATAGGCCAAGTGACCCACTGTGAAACAAAACTGAATATTTCGTGCTTGTGGTCGTGTAAAATTGTTGTAAACCATGGTGGTCGTCATGAATGTCTAGGTTAATATCTTTCTCCTCTTTTATTATACTCCTTAGTTCAATTATCTGGAATTTTAGAATTTTAAAATGTAGCAGGAGACATAATAAAGTTGGATATAATCAATGTTTTTGGGGTAGTATTGTCTCATTATTTTGCAGCATATTTGTTACAGATGATCACATATTCACTTTTAAAACATAATGGCATTTCTTTAGATTTTAATTTGCCAAATAAAACCTGCAGATACCGAGGAATAACTTTGTTGGATGGCTGAAGAAGAACGTGCCTACTGTGAGGCTGTTTTGAACAGGCTTGCAGCAAATGTTCCTTAGGTACTTCTCTATCTTTGGTCGCTGAACTTGCCAGCCAACTTGGTCATTATGATAATCAAGCTGTTGCATCTTCAACCATGTCAAATGGTTGTCGTGCATGTTGTATTTATCTGGATTCTTTGCCTCTTATATCTTGATTCTTGCGTATCTTTGTGGAAATATGTTGGTCAAAAGGGTGTGAGTTAAACACAGAATTTTATACACTATAAAACGGGTTGAATTGACCTGAAACACTTTATTTTGTGTTATAAATACATTAAATACTTATCAGAATCATACTACAATCTGGTGAATCTGGTGAATAAAGTGCTTTAGTATGTTTCATGCGTGAGTACAATTCAGGCAACGTTTGTTGTGTTTGTTTTTTGTAGTTCGATTAAGCAGATTAGCATTTCCGAGATTATTTCATATTAAAAACTGCTTATTTGTAAGTAAAATAGACTATTGTTTTAATACCAAATATGCAGACCCATATTCCACCATAGATTTGTGGTCTCTAATTCTAACTTAGCAGTCTGACAAGTTTTATTTGTATTTGGTTACACACTTGGAAAGGTATATAGATGGCTATATGCGTTGGTATTGAAACTTTTGCTATTGCGACGCATCTAAAACGTAGAAATGGAAGAGAACGAGGGGAGATTGTGTTCCACTGCAGTCTTTTTGCTGGCCAAATAGGCAATATAAAGGTTTGTCAAAACCGTCCCAAACAAGATTTTTGATAAATCTTTTATACGCTTAATCATAGTCCAAGGAGGCCCTCAAAAGGTCGTGTCCAAACAGTCCCTAATCTGGATTTTGTAACCTTTTTTGTTCACTATTTTGATGTCCAAATAGCCCTCCAAATAGGTCTTTAAACAGCCATCCATACAGCCCTTTATAACTTGTTATGTCCTAAAAAAACTCAAAGCTGACTTTCTACATATAATAGTAACTCCCACTTTAAAAGTTTGTTGTATAATTTAAGTAGATATTGAAGTTAAAATGCTCTAGAGGTGAGAATTTTACCTATTATGAAGTTTGGCAAGAAAATGAAAACTGGCATGTAGCAAGACAGAAGAAAAAGCAAAAACATTCTCCTTCATCAAGTAAACAATACATTCAGATAAATGAAGATGAGATAGCAAATGAGTACCCAGTTCCTGCATATTATAAAACCTCACTCTACAACTGTGACTCCAGGTAGATTTCTTTAGAGGTCTTTCTATGAAGCCATGTACAGACATCGATGTCACAGTGTTTGGATCAGGGTTAATGATGGTAGATGATGGAAGTGGATGTTGTTTTGATGACGAACCTGGCAGAACATCTGGTTCATCAGAAGTTACGACATGTTTCATGAATGGGTGTATACTTGAGAGCTTATTTTGTAACATTGCTAATGACAGACAGTTTGTCAAGACCAGAACTCTTCTGGGAAAAAACATGGCATAAAATGGCTGAAGATGTGGAGCGCTATGAGCAAATATTGCAACAAAACAACGGTATGTTGAAACATTCAATAATACATGAATTATAACAAATTTAAAACAGTTTTAAAACAATAATAAATTACATTTAATTTACATGTAAATTTACTAATATGCAGACTTGAAGCTATCAGAGGAACAAAAAAACATGTCTCAAGTACATCGAACACATGTTGTTGAGTAACAACAAGAGTTTAAAAAATATTTTAGGCATGCCATATCCAGAAGAAGAATTCACAATGGAAGGATACAACAGGCTAATACACGATGAGAATCTTACCACCCAAAAAAGATTAAAAAAGATCACGACACATGGTATCCTACTCTCACAGGTGAGCAAAAACAAATTTACTCAACAGTCATGGATGCTATTAACACCAACAAAGGAGGAATGTTTTTTGTATATGGATATGGTGGAACAGGAAAAACATACTTGTATAAAACAATCACAGCATCAATTCGTTCAAAAGCTGAAATAGTGTTAAATGTGGCCTCAAGTGGTATTGCAGCACTTTTATTGGAAGGAGGAAGGACAACACATTCTTGATTTGCAATCCCATTAAACATACTAAACGACTCTGTTTGTCACATATCAGTAGAAAGCCATCTTGCAGAGTTGATAAGACAGGCAAAATTAATTATATGGGACGAGGCACCAATGATTCAATCCTATTGTTACGAAGCATTTGAAAGGACACTAATAGAAATTTGCAGACAAGATCCTAAGGAACCATCACAACTTCCTTTTGGAGGAAAAGTTATTTTATTCGGAGGTGACTTTTGCCAAATACTTCCCGTCATTCCAAATGAAACAAGAAATGAGGTAGTACATGCAACAATAAACTCAAGTCCTTTATGGCAAGACTGTACGGTGTTAGAGTTAACTGTCAATATGCGTTTAACTACAGGATCAACTGAATCAGAGAAGAAAGAAATACAAGATTTTGCTGATTGGATTTTAGGTATAGGGAACGGCATCAACAATCCAAAAAACGATAGACAATCAACTGTTGTGTTCCCTGATGAAATGCTGATACCAGAGACAGATGATTACGTTAAATCAATCATTGAGGAAATATATCCATATCTTAATAATAGACTGTACTCAAAAAATTATTTTCAAGAAAGGGCAATTCTAACACCAACTCATGACATGGTGGATTTGATCAACGAAAAAATGATGGAATTACTTCCAGGTGAGGAAACGATATATGAATCATCCGATTCAGTTTCGTTGGTTGAGGAAGATACAAACTTCGATTACTCAATATACACTCAAGAATTCCTAAATGAAATAAAGATGTCTGGACTTCCTAAACATGCCATCAAGCTAAAAATAGGAACCCCGGTAATATTAATGCGCAACATTGATCAAAAAGCAGGACTATGCAATAGAACAAGACTTCAAGTTTTAAGAACGGGAAAAAATTGTAATCGAAGGTGGTATCATATCAGGCTCTAATGTGGGTAAGCGTTGCGCAATTCCAAGAATGATAATTACACCAACAGACAGAAAGATGCCGTTTAAATTAAATAGAAGACAATTTCCAATTCAAGTGTGTTTCGCAATGAGAATCAACAAAAGCCAAGGCCAAACATTATCGAAAGTTGGATTATTTTTACCAAAACCAGTCTTCTCACATGGACAGTTATATGTAGCTGTATCAAGAGTCAAAGACAAAAAAGGATTGAAAGTTTTGTGCTTAGATAAAGAAGGAAATCATACAAATACAACAAATGTTGTGTACAAAGAAGTACTATATCGTCTCAAATAGAAGGTATGTTATGTTTCTTATCTTTATCGGTCTAAACAGTTAAACCGCTTTATTGTGTCATATACCCTATTACTAACAAAGGGTTGAAACTGTCGCAATTATTTTTTATTCATATTGTAGCATTATAATGATTTTCAAAACTGATAACACCTATTTTATAATAAGGTCATTACCGGCAAACAGTTCACAGCTACTAAACTAATTCCATTTGCTGCATAAACTGAATTCTCTTCTGATTTTTTAACTCAAACCAGTTTTTAGAATATAGTTAAATATTATAATATATAATAAATAACAAAATCAAGTATGAAATATTATAATATATAACATTATTATTTGTATCTAAGGCTTGACTTAAGTCATGTAAAACTTGGGGAACGACTGCTACTTTTGTAATCTCAAAAATTAAACAGTTTGCCAGTTTTTATTCTTTAGTTAGATCTACATTGAAATTAATTATCTGATTATTCTGTTATGAAGTCACAAAAATTAGTATTTACAGTGCCTATGATTATGTGATTTATTTAGCACTGAAATAAACAGTTTTGTGTAATCAGATCCTTTAGTGACTACTCAAAATGTTTTACCAACATTCTTGCGTTATTGCTTAAAACATCTTATTTGAACTATTATTTGATTCTGATTATGTAAGATCACATAAATTCTTTGAAGAAGAACATCGATCCAACACCTATGCAAAGTCGATTTTCTAGACTTTTGTGCACTTGCATGTAACCGTCATATCTGATAAAGCCAACTTATGGATCATGTAGGAAGCTATCAGATGTGTTATGGGAAGCAATATCTATATCTATAGGTCAAGTACTACTGTTGTACCAGAGCCTTGGGACCAAAAACTTAAAATCATTTATTGAGCAAAATGTATACTTATGTGTCTTATATATGACATGAGTTTATTTTCAACGATAAGATGATAGAAGTTACAATGAATCTTTGTGTGACCTACCTTGCTTACTTCATGGTAAGCTACATCTTAAACCCTTTAACCTAACTAACTGCTAATCATTTGCTTAGTAAATGTTGTTTCTCCAACTCATAAAAATTTAATTTTTTTATACTTGAGATGATAATCAAATTTTTGATCACTTACAAATATAGCCACTTTCCTATCACCTTGTAGGCGATGGAGTAGTAGGTTATTTACTCTGTATCAGCTAAACCAATAGCACAAACTATAAGTATGTGTGAAATAATTGAATCCTAAAGATATAAAGTTATCTAAACATGCCCGTCTATGTTAACCATAAGTGTCCTTTAAAGAGAATGGGTGAAACCAATGAGTAATCTCTTTAATGTCAGCTCCAAAATTATATTAGATTTTTCTGGACTGTAGATATGAAAGGCATGCTTTTCAGTATATAGTTAGTATACAATAATTAGAGAAATTGGGTTGACTGCTTCCGAAATGCATAGCTTCTTTTAGTTCATTAGATACATTGTGTTTTAGCTAATTTGTTTTCCCATATACAATTATCCAAATATCACACATCAATAAAGAACCCAAACATAAAAAATAATATAATACCTTGCTGTTTTGTCGATTTCATCACTTCCAATACCAAGAATTCCTTTCGACATGTAACATATCACCCAAACATTCACTAATACCTCCAACAAATCATGAAATCTTGCCATATACCAAAAAACTAATGTCAGTTATAAGTTAATAAAAAACATGGGAAAAAAATTAGCTATCAAGTTGTAAGAGAAAACTTATCTTTCAACATAACCCACTTTCTTTAAAATAACTTTGTCAAAATCTATACAATAAAAACAGTTTACTTAGAAAAAATAGGTAGGAAATATAACTATGCAATTGCACCAACTATAACAAATAACCTGAACACAACTAACAAATACACACAGTAAAGGCTTATATAAGTAACCTATATATAACGTTCCCTGTATGATCACTTCTCCTAAAATAAATAAAACCACAGTCATATCTTACTATCTTCTATGATCATTTTTATTTTTTCACACCCTAATAGTGTTTCATATCTCTTATCGACAGGCAAATAACAGGAAGTTCAGGAAAGAATAATGTTCAGGAAACAAAAACAAGACAATTCTTCAATATGATCCCAGGAAGAAACCCTTGAAGAAAACACATTGCCCCTGAGAAGATTGCGGAGCCACACAAGGCAGCAATGTTTGCTTTTGGATCAGTGATGTTTGATAACACTTTCGTTGTTGTAGATTGTTTTAAAAAATCTCTTCAACTGCTCACTAATCCATCTGCAACTGTTTGACTGGGTATGATTCTTAGACATTGAAACATTTAAACTTGAACATCATTTTGTTTATACAGTTATGTTTTTGCATAGGTTTTTGGATTTTTTTTCCAAATATTCGTGTATGCCTATTTATATATCCGAGTGAAATGGTATCTAAAATTATAACCAATCCTACTATTTGTATAGTTGAGAACTTGAGATTGATGATGCTATTCGAGTTTATTATGTTGTACCATGTAGAGGTTGACACTCAGGTGTCTATATTTGAGGTGACTATTGAACAGTCGATATATAATGGCAATGATTGCATAAAGGTAATTACTATTCAGAATTAATTTGGTATTTCCAGTGCAGGCCTGAGTGACTAACCAAATAGACAATTCAACCAAAAACAATTACTAGGCGTTGACTTGTAATATTTCGTGAACTATACTTCTTTGGTTTAGGTTTGAATACTTCACTAAATTTAAATATCTTTTCACAAAATTACAAAACTCACCCATTGCTTATAACAATCTTTATTACAGTTAAACAACATATACTAATATGGACCATTTGGGTAAAAGGCCATTACCCTGGTAAATGGTCCATATTCATAGTTTGAAGTGTCATGTATGGTCTTTGTACCTATGGAATGCCAAATCAGCCAGAAAACGGTTTGGTTACATCGAATATATTCAGCCTCAAGATTAGCTACAGTATTACTGATTAGGGACTATAATGGAAAAGTATTCCCTTCTTAAAGCCACATGTTGGTATCTGTATGTTGCATAACACATAATACTTAAAGGATCATAGAAGGTCGTATGGCCAGTTTTTTGATATTGCGCAAGGCTAATTGGATTAGGTATAAACGGAACTTATCTGTGGTTCTGTCCTCTTTAACCAAATGGTACATGAATGGTACATAAATGTGATTTCACAAATGGTACACAAAACCCATACACATACCAAGGGGATCATTTGTCTAAAATATTTATGTAAAAAAAACTACTATGGTACATTACTGTTCTGATATCACACAACCAGTTTAATTTGTTTTTAGTTAAAAAACAGCTTTTAGCATGGACGGTTCCTTCTGCTTAACTACCTATTTTGGCTTAAAATTGTTATTTTTGCAATAAGCTATATGGTTGTGCATTTAGATCGGCAAAAGTGGATCCACGCCATTATCTGAAGCATATACATCATGTATAAATATGGTCGAGTTCATCTAAAACAGAATCAAATAAGTTGCCTAAAAGATGCATAGTTCGGACTAGTTGATTTTTTTAATTGTTGCGATTACTTCACAAAACGCATATCCATCATTCCTAAAGCACGCCACACTCTCAATGTTAGTATAATAAAATTTTGAGAGTTTTGATGATCCTTTGTTACTGTTTAGGTTTGAATACTTCACTAAATTTTTTTTTACTGTTTAATGACCCATTGTTACTGCTATTTGGACTGATAAATTCAGTATTGATCACACAGACCAATTGAGTCTGTGATCATTGGTTATCACCAAACAAACAAACTAAATCTCATAAATCAGAAATGAAAGCTAATCATTCAGCAATGTAAACACTTATACAGCAAAATGAGTCCAATATAAGCTATAACAACTAATCATCCAGCAAAAATACAAACCACCAAAAGTTTATAAAAGATACTCAAACTATCAAAGGCATAATACAGTTACACTATAATCCAGTTATAGACTACAACATGTTAATCCTAATAAAACTAATATCAGATAGATAAGTTACAAGCTAATGCTGAAATCAGTAACCTCAAACAATACAGATCTGAACAATCTACTTATTTAAACTAAATACACCATCAGACATTAACAATAACCAAAACTCATCACAGAATAAGTTTTATAAATCTACTAAACTCATATTAAAACTCATATCAGTTTAACAACCTGATAAAAGAAAGATCACAGTTCTAATCATACTTTATAAAACTACTAAACTTATTTTACAAACAGATTTAATCCCAAACTTATTATCAGATTAAATAAACTTGCAAATTTATATATGAAGCAGAAACAACACAGACTTATTCAATCCACATTTGAAACAAATTTAAACTTACTATTCTTTTTATCAGATAAAAAAACTTTCAGATTAAACAACTTCTTAACCCTTACACTAAAATCCAAACAGTAAAAGTTATTAAAAAAAACTTATATCAGTTTACAAACTTACATTCAAAACTCACTCATATTAATATATAAAAACTAAACAGATCCAAGCAATTCTATAATTACTTAAACAGATTTATTCTAAAATATTAAACAAAATTAAGATAAAATAATGAAACCTTGTGTAGAACCGTTTGGGAAGAAGATCAGCGCTGAGCAATGTCTCTACCACCGACACCCACCACCAGCAACACTTAGAATGTTTCAATCCAGACCGGGTTCTTTGAGGTGTTTGGTCGAAGATTAACTGGAAGAGGAGGTGGTGACCGATAGTCATGTCCGGCCCTGAGGTTTGTTACTGCTGATGACTATGATCGGAGGTTTGGTAGCGACGATGTAGTGGTGTTTGGTCGAATATTAACTAGAAGAGGAGGTGATGAGAGAAGTGATGTATTTTGGTCCACACAGATACAAGTAACGGAAACGATGGGATGTATTTTGTGCATTTCTTTTTTGGAAATATTTCTTGCAAAAATTTAAAGGGAGGATTTAAATTGTTACATTTAAATAATAATAACAAACAAGATTAAATTTTAAATAAAAATAATAATTTTGGTACAAAAATGCCATATTATTTAACAGTTAAATAAATTAAAATAAGTTAAACTAACGAAGATAACACAAATTAACCAAAAATGAAAAAAAATAAACTACCATAACCAAAAATGCAATTAACTCTTCAAATTTAAAAACAAACAAAACAACAAAGAAAAGCCAAGGGAAAATGTTTAGAAGATTATACAAACTGACAGAGAAATATACATTTGTTTTAACGATGGTAAAACTGAAATATTACTCGAAGGATTTGGATGGTTACATTTAAATGCAAATTAAAAAAAATATTTATAAATTTTGTTATTGTTCAATAAAACAAAATTAAAGTTTGATTAAAAAAATCCTATTCGTTAACAATCATGAATGAAAAATTTCTAAACTAAAAAAAAATCCTCTATAAAACTAAATAAATAATATTTGAAATTTAAAAAAAATTAAACTTTAAAAATTAAAAAAAAAATTAAACAACAAACAAACAAACTTGATTTATAAAAAATATGGTATACAATCGAACACGTGAAGCCAAATAATTTAAAAAAAAATTGTTTGGAGAAAATAAAAACCAAAAAACTAAATATACATATTATATTAACATTTCCCAGTACCAAAGAAATTAACAAAAAAAAAACTTTATATTTTTGTAAACTACAATAAATACTAGGTTTCATATTACAATTAATAAATTCTAATACTAATTAACTTATTCAAATCTAAAAAAATAACAATTAATATTATTCATACATTAATAAAAATAATAAAACCTATATCACTAACAAAAAAATATAAACAATAAAAAACTTTAATTATAAATAACTCATAACTCAAACATACTACAAAAAATATATATAAAAAAATACTACAAAAACACTCTAAAAAAAACGACCCCGCCCGTTGGGCGGGTTACGACGCTAGTATATATATATATATATATATATATATATATATATATATATATATATATATATATATATATATATATATATATATATATATATATATATATATATATATATATATATATATATATATATATATGTATATATATATATATATATATATAGATATATATATATATATATATATATATATATATATATATATATATATATATGTATATATATATATATATACACATATATATATATATATATATATATATATATATATATATATATATATATATATATATATATATATATATATATATATATATATATATATATATATATATATATATATATATATATATATATATATATATATATATATATATATATATATATATATATATACTAGCGGCGTAACCCGCCCAACGGGTGGGGTTGCTTCGTAAATGTTTGCTAAGAGTATGTTTATGTGTTAGTGTTTGTGTTTACAGTTATGGTTTGGTTTTCCGCTTTTTTTAAGCCCAGACCACCCAATGATCGTGTTCTGTTTTCGTGTTATTGTTTCGTTTTTTATTTTTATGGTTTTCTTTTCAGTGTTTTTGTGTTTTTACTACGTTTTTGTTTATATTAGTATTATAATTTTCATTTAAATAATTTGATTTGTTTTTTTAAAACTTTTGTAATGGACGGGTTTGTTTCATTAATTTCTTTTTGTAAGTGCGTTTGTGTATTAATTTTATTTTGTTGCAATAGGATTCATTTTGTTAAAATTAAACTTATACGAATCTTTCTGAATGATATTTTTGGGACTTGGCCCACCGAACGGACTTATTAACCTTTCGTTGTACTAATATTAGTTTTTTTAATTGTGTTCGTTAAAGGTAAATTATCGTTTAATTTTTGTTCTTGCTGCACTCAAGTACTGTGTTTTGTTTGTAATATTGTTCTTGATCAAGTAATATTTGCTTAGAAATATAAAGTGTAGATATTAAATAAGTTGTTTGAAGATATATATATATATATATACGTCATGAAAAAAGGTGATCAGTATTACTTTATATTATGTTAATGCCATTTTTTAGATATATAATTCATTTTTAGATATATAATTCAGCAAATGCGTTTAGCTATATCTAGAATTGAGTAAACGATTCTTAAAAAAACCAAATCGGTTTTTAAACCGGTTCATTTTTAGTCAACCGGTTTGACTTAAACCAAATCGGTTTTGAAGCCGGTTTTGTAAGGTTTTAACCGGTTTTTGACCGCATCGGTTTGGTTTGACCAGTTTTCAACCGGATCTGTTTGGTTTTAGCCGGATTTGTTTGGTTTTATCGGCTTTTGAACTGGTTATGAACCACTGGATCGATTTGGAAAAAAACGATTTAAGAAGAAAGGGCATTTTATAAAACCGGTTTAGGGTGCACATATTATGCTTCCTTAATTTGATACTCGTAATCCATCTTTTAATCAAAATTCATCTCAAAGTCTCATTAAAAATTGAATTAACATGGGTCTATTTTGTATAGCACAAACATTTGGGAGACGTTTGGTATGAATAAATGACAAGAATGAAAATACATTAGAGAATGGGAATGCTAAGAAAAAGAATGATCACGAATAAATTAAATGTATTTACTTGTTTGGTACAATGGGAGAATTGGCATTAGAAACGTGTTTATCTATATATTATCATTAGAGGTGGTAAAACGGATGGGCGGACAGGCGGGCACGAGCGTCGGGCTAAACGGGCAACGGGCTAAATGGTCGCGGGCTAAATGGGCGCGGGCTAAATGGGCACGGGCGAAACGGGCGGCTAAACGGGCGCAAGCTAAAACGTGAAAAAAAAAATATAAAAACGTAAAAAAAATTAAAAAATTAAAATAATTGTTTAAAAGCCGGGGAGTAAATATAAAATATCCGTCGAGTAGCCTTATTAGTGTTTTACATGTGCGCCCATTAAGCCCATAAATTTCTTACATATGCGCCCATTTAACCCATCAATAATAAAGAATGGGCAAAAAGTGGCCCATCCTTTTTTAAAATGGGCAAAAAAATGCCTATATTTATGAAAATAGGCAAAATTTGCCACCTCTAATTCTCATGTTTGGTTATGTGTTTTAGGCAAAAGAAATGAATCGAAGGAGGTATTATTAGACCCCTGAACTGGCATGTTCATTTTCATCCTCAAAGATGACAAATGGTAATCTCAATATGGATTAGGCATTTCACGAGCGGTTTGAAAATATATGAACAAAATAACGCATTAGTTAATGAAAGCGGGAAATCAAAGTATCTAAAACTTAAATTTTTATCCAACTAACTAAGAAACCTATAAATCTTAAAAGTTATAAAATACAATCGTACTTATTAAAAACACTTACTCTCTCCGTTCCATAGTAAGTGTCTACTTTGATTTTTTTCGTTCTTCCTTATTCAACTTTAACCATAAATATTTTAATTTGTATTATATAATACCGGATGAAAAATATATTTAATGAAAATGTATTTAAATCTCAATCCATAAATATATTTTTCATCTAATATTATATACACAAACGAAAATATTTATAGTTAAAGTTGAATAGAAAGACCGAGAAAAATCAAAGTGGACACTTATTATAATACGGAAGTAAGACTAATTAATCTCAGAACTTTACAATTTTACTTTCAAATTTTTTAGGACTATACCAATGTACTTATTAAAAATGACTAATATAGTCATTTTAGTCATATATTGATATAATCAGAAAAAATTTGAAAATAAAATTTTAATGTTTGTGAGATTAATTAATAAGTGTTATAAGTATAATAGTATTTTATAACTTTTACCTAAATTAATACTCATATAGTCAGACCCATAACTTTTACCCTAAATTAATACTCATATAGTTAAACCTTACACAAATAAGTATATCACGAAAATGTTAAAAGTTTTAAATTATTTTATTGTAAATAAAAGTGAAATTCAACTCATGATAAACGAAAAAAAATTTAACAAAAAGTGTGTTTATTACTTTTTCACTTGAATTTGTGCAAATCGTAAAAGACAAAAAAATTATGATGATTTTGGTTGTGACCATATTCATATGACTTTGCTGGGTTTGTTAAAGATGTGGTGGTAAATGGTAATCACGTGACTCTGTATATGATATTTTACCTTTCTTCAAGGGAATGGTATGTCAACGAATTTTACCATGTAACATTTGATTCTCACCTTTCTCTACAAAATAAAGAGAATGTAGAGAATGGTATTGATTCCAACTTAGACCCTCTTGTTTCCATTCTCATGTCGAAGCAAACAAAAGAAACGATTCTCTTTCTCTTTTTCACCTTTCCATCCACCATACATAAGAGGTTGTTACGCTCACAATTACAAATGAGCAGTCTTTGCGTTACACTAATATTATAGAGTACCAAAGAGTTGTTCATACAAGATAAAAGAAAAAAGATTAGTGAAAATTTAATGAAGCAACAGCTTCCTGCTCTATCATTTTCATCTTCTGACAACCATTCTTTGTTCACAGTTGGTAGCCTATCAGAATTGTAGGACATTGGTGAGTATCCACAATCTGTTGTTGCAGCATCTTCATGGTCACATAGTGTTTTTGTGATCAAAGTTTAGAGCAAGTTCATGGCTTGAATCGCGTGCATTAGAGCTGTGCATGGATTATACATCTAAAATAAAAAAAATGGAATAACTTCTGTAGTATATAAATTAATCTTTGGCAAGTTAAGTGGAACAAAATATACTACACATAAATCTACAATTAAAGTGTAATACCAAGCCCCGGTGTGTATGATGTAGTTGTTGGAGGTTCTTTTGGAACAGACTCACTTGGTTCCAGGATTAATTTTACGTGTCTCGTAATACAACAATACGGTTCATATGAGCTTCTCAGGTGTGTTCCGTCCTTGTCAGCCACAAAATAGCGTGACACTCAAAAATAAAAAAGAGATTAAGATTAGTATACGGTATTAGAACTTTGATTGGTTGAAAAGAAATGGTTAATATAGGTTGAAAAACCATAAATCCACGCATGTTCTATAAGGAGTTAGATGGAATGTCTTTTATAATTAATTGATGCTTAATCCTTAAAACTCAACTACTCAATTTCAGTATAACCTAATCTATCAAATGCTGTCAGTGAAATTATTTACATTTGATCTTTAAATCATTCAGTACATACAAAAACATGAGATGTAGTATGCTATTTTTCTTCCACTCAGTGTATAGGGATTGTTTGTCTTTGACTCTTTGACTATTCAGACAGATTGATTGGCCCTTATTTTAAAACTATCGAATAGAAACTTCTTGACAGGACTAATATTCAGTGCTTGTGTAGTTGGCAGAAAGTTTTAAACCCAAATCTTGTTAAAGGTCCTTGGTCTAACCTATAAGTTGCACAAAAAATATTCTTAGAAGGCAACATAGAAAATTATTCTTATATTCTGATTTTGAGGATGTAACACTGGAAATAAGTGAGAGCACTTTCTCAACATGTAGGAGAAGTTAGTTGGAATTAGTTGGTCATAGTAGTATGAAAAATTTATCCTACAAAATATATGGTTGGCTCAAAACATAGATTGCAGTAATCGATGGAGCTGTATACATATACGTTCATAGGAAGTGTCTCATTTTGTTCTTTATAGTAAGACGTAAGAACTTGTACCTTCATAAATTTAAGGCAAACATTTCCCTATATAGCATAAAAATACAATCTTTTCAAATGGGTCAGATTGGTTAGCTACTTATGCACAAACTTACATATGAAAAGTATAGTTGATACTTGATTGGAGATAAGATCTCACACACTGAGCCCCCATCTTAATGATAAATTTAACTTACTTATTTGAACCATTAGCATTGTATTTTTGTCTCTAACTGTAAATTTAGCAAACTTCATATCTTAGATAGGCGCTTACCCACTTTGTAAACTTATTTACAATAGTATACTTTTACTTTATGTTGTTTGGATTAGCTTATGTCGAAGGGCTTATGCCATTTTAAACGGCCATAGAAAACAATTCATTCATAAGTAAGCCCATTAGCCTTAAATAAACTCAACTTTTGATTAGTTGTGTATGAAAACCAAACGTAGCCGATAAGCCTCAAAGATAAGCTATTCCAAGCACCCCATGGTTTTTAGTATATACTGTCTCCTAGGATAGTTTTTTTTAACAGATTCAATTATCTAGTTAGTATATTGTTGAAGGTTAAGCTGTTTTTGTTGAAGGTTAAGTTGTACTTCCCATCCTAGATAGGTGCATTCCTCTTTCAGTAAGCATCATAATGTTACTTATCTCTGATTTCAACCTGGTTAATCGATTTCATCATCATCCTAAATGTCCCCCTACTACACCATAAGCCACCTATCTTGACTTAATATAACTTATTGACTGATTACTTTCCAACTACTAAAACTCATGGGGAATGAATCATAAACGTAATATTATATTTTTTTGACCAGTTTATTGAGAAACTTTCTTACTCCGCCAACAAATTTTCCGGACTCAAATGAATACTGAGACAGTGAGACATATGGGTTATATTAAGGTGTATATAGTGCTGCCTGAGTCTTGGCCTTTTAAGAAGAATATATGTTTTGTTACTCACTTAACGATGTTTACATTTTATCTATAGGATTACCAAATCTTTGAAAGAAAGCCACATCAATATCAAGCTTGTAGAGTCAGAGGAGATTGTAGATTGATAGGTGTGTAAACACCCATCCTTTTTCCACTTAATTCTAGCTAAAACGAGACCAAAACACGTATTTAATATCATTTGTTTGGAATTATGCGTGGTTTTTGTGTTTATTGTCTTTTTAGAGCTAAGCAGATGAATATTAAAGAAAACATGGGATTGCACGGGTTTTATCGAAGAAAAAGACTCAAGACGAAGTCTATTGTCCAAGAGATGCAAAAGATTTGAAGTCACTGGGCTTATTTGAAGATTTATCGAAGAAAAGGACCAAAGATGGAAGATTTACATAAGTCGAAGAAACTCAAGTCTATTAAACGAAGAAATTAAAAGACGAGTTGAATTTAATCGACGACAAATCCCGAATCCGAATCGAAAACGTCAACTTTTCTGAAAAGACGAGAAGACAAGAAGAACGGGAGAAAGCCCACTCACCAACCAAAGGGAACACCTATATGAAGGGTTCCCCTCACACTTTTCATTCAGTTTTTTAGTTTTTCATTCCCCTCTTTTCTCTCTTTTTTGTTCGTAGGTATCACCAACACCACTAGGGTGTTTGGTGATTTTTGATTCTTGTTTTTCAATCTTGTAATTTAATCTTTCTCTTTTGTTTGTTAAAACCTTAATCAATCAATACAATCTTTCCATTTCATCTTTTTGTTTCAAAGTTATAATTCTTATTTGGTTGATTTGATCTTTAAAAGTTGTTGGGTTTTAAGTTTTTATTGATGGGATTTGTTGTTATTGGTTAGTATATCATTTGTGTTTAGTTTTATTTAAGTTTTGGTTGAAAACATGGTGAATTTTTGGCTTAAAATCGATTCCCCCTGTTTTTCGGTAATATTACTGTTCTTGAGTTTCCCAGGTTCCGGATGAACCAAAAGTTCCGGATGAACCAAAAGTTCCGGATGAACTAAAAGTTCCGGATGAACCAAAAGTTCCGGATGAACAGGAAGTTCCGAATGAATGTAGTTTTCAAAAGTTCCGAATAAGTTTTATGTTAAAAAGTTCCGAATCAGTTTATTCTTTAAAAGTTCCGAAGCAAGTTCCGAGTAAACTTCCGGACGAAAGTTCCGAGTGAACTTCCGGACGAAAGTTCCGAGTGAACTTCCGAACCAACTTCCGGATCAACTTCCGAGTCAATCTTCCGGATAAACTTCCGGACGAAAGTTCCGAGTGAACTTCCGGACGAAAGTTCCGAGTGAACTTCCGGACGAAAAGTTCCGAGTGAATGATTTTTCAAAGTTCCGAATGAATGATTTTTAAAAGTTCCGAATCAATTTTCCTTAAAAGTTCCGGATCAACTTCCGAGTCAATACTTCCGAACCAACTTCCAAGTGAACTTCCGAATCAAGAGAGTTTGAAAGTTCCGAATCAACAGCTAAAAGTTCAGGATCAGTTTCTCTTTTGAGCATTTCGACTAAGAGTTAAGTGGTATTTACTTTTTCTGTTTCAGTTGTTAAAGTTTAAGTTTAATTCAAGTATCAATTTTCTTGTGAGCATTTTTAAGTCTTACTTTCTGTTTCTTCTTACTATTGTTTCTTCATTTTATTTTAATTTTAATTCTAGTTTTATTAATTTAATGACAATTAATAAAACTAGAATTAAAATTAAAATAAAATGAAGAAACAGTAGTAAGAAGAAACAGAAAGTAAGACTTAAAAATGCTCAAAAGAAAATTGATACTTGAATTAAACTTAAACTTTAACAACTGAAACAGAAAAAGTAAATACCACTTAACTCTTAGTCGAAATGCTCAAAAGAGAAACTGATCCTGAACTTTTAGCTGTTGATTCGAAACTTTCAAACTCTCTTGATTCGGAAGTTCACTCGGAAGTTGGTTCGGAAGTATTGACTCGGAAGTTGATCCGGAACTTTTAAGGAAAATTGATTCGGAACTTTTAGAAATCATTCATTCGGAAATTTGAAAATCATTCACTCGGAACTTTTCGTCCGGAAGTTCACTCGGAACTTTCGTCCGGAATTTTATCCGGAAGATTGACTCGGAAGTTGATCCGGAAGTTGGTTCGGAAGTTCACTCGGAACTTTCGTCCGGAAGTTCACCCGGAACTTTCGTCCGGAAGTTTACTCGGAACTTGGTTCGGAACTTTTGAAGAATAAACTGATTCGGAACTTTTTAACATAAAACTTATTCGGAACTTTTGAAAACTACATTCATTCGGAACTTCCTGTTCATCCGGAACTTTTGGTTCATCCGGAACTTTTGGTTCATCCGGAACTTTTGGTTCATCCGGAACTTTTGGTTCATCCGGAACCTGGGAAACTCAAGAACAGTAATATTACCGAAAAACAGGGGGAATCGATTTTAAGCCAAAAATTCACCAAGTTTTCAACCATAACTTAAATAAAACTAAACACAAATGATATACTAACCAATAACAACAAATCCCATCAATAAAAACTTAAAACCCAACAACTTTTAAAGATCAAATCAACCAAATAAGAACTATAACTTTGAAACAAAAAGATGAAGATGAACAAGATGAAATGGAAAGATTGTATTGATTGATTAAGGTTTTAACAAACAAAAGAGAAAGATTAAATTACAAATTGAAAAACAAGAATCAAAAATCACCAAACACCCTAGTGGTGTTGGTGATACCTACGAACAGAAAAGAGAGAAAAGAGGGGAATGAAACTAAAAAACTGAATGAAAAGTGTGAGGGGAACCCTTTATATAGGTGTTCCCTTTGGTTGGTGAGTGGGATTTCTCCCGTTCTTCTTGTCTTCTCGTCTTTTCAGAAAAGTTGACGTTTTCGATTCTGATTCGGGATTTGTCGTCGATAATTTTCAACTCGTCTTTTAATTTCTTCGTTTAATAGACTTGAGTTTCTTCGACTTATGTAAATCTTCCATCTTTGGTCCTTTTCTTCGATAAATCTTCAAATAGGCCCAGTGACTTCAAATCTTTTGCATCTCTTGGACAATAGACTTCGTCTTGAGTCTTTTTCTTCGATAAAACCCGTGCAATCCCATGTTTTCTTTAATATTCATCCGGTTAGCTCTGAAAAGACAATAAACACAAAAACCACGCATAATTCCAAACAAATGATATTAAATACGTGTTTTGGTCTCGTTTTAGCCAGAATTAAGTGGAAAAAGGATGGGTGTTTACACACCTATCAAATCCCCTACACTTAACCATTGACATGCCCTCATGCAATGCTTAGTGATAAAGCAAATTTACACTTTTCTCATAATCAATCAACCTTGGCCTTATTGAAAGACTACTAAAAATTAAAGTACTAGGAGAAATTAAAACTTTAAAGTAACGAAAAGATAGAAAACCATTTTCACTTGAAAATAGCTTCATGGAAATAACTTGCAGAGAGATCAAGGACTTACATTAGGGCTTTGGTGCTGCGAAGATTTATCACCCTTAAGTTTCACGTTTCCCAAACTAAGCTTAAAAACGAGATCATTGTTATTATAAGTTAGTAAATCAAACACTTACACACATGGCTTAATTATATGCTTAAACTCCCTTATTCCTAGGTGTATCTCTTATATTTTCTTTTTGTCTTAGAATGATCATGAAGATGCATTTTTGGACTTATTTCGATAGTTTATTTAGGCTGAAAGCAAAGTAGGACGATTTGATCAATAGTTAGCTAAAGGACAAAATCTCTTAAAACTGCTTCTCGGGATATCAAAAAGTTCATATCTTGGCATAACTCGGTTCACGATTTGAGACCTTTCTCGGGCCGATATTTGGCATGTACTTCATACTTCATATCTTGAGAGACGTGCATGAGATAATGGTCTTCTCATCGTTAATAGAGTTTCTTCACTTGGAGACTTTTGAGGGGTTCTCCAACTTTGTTGACCACGACTTCATGATTATTCTTCAATCTTTAATTGGGATTTTGAGATACAACGATCCGCCTCCTTTTCGGACTTGGATCTATTTATCCTCATACCTTGTTAGGGTCTTTTCGGATAGACTTCTCCATGATCTTTATGGGAGTTGATTGCTTTTCGTCGTGAGTCTTGATCCTTCATATTGACTTTGGGAATAATGCTTTTCACATCACCTTGGATCTTTAGCAATAAGATTGAATCCTCATGCCTTGTTAGGGCCTTTTCGGACTCGCCAATCTTCGCGCCCCGCTTCATAAGTTATGCCTTGGCTATGAACTCTTATCATTACCGAGCAACTTTTAAACGATCTTGGGCTAGAAGCAAAGTAACTTTTCAAATCGTACGACCTTACTTATTGCAGATAAATTATTAGCAAGTGATGGGAGAATAGGCAAATAATTACACCAAGTGAGCTTGTGCAAGAATACCGACTTATAATTGACTCTATCATTTCTCGTCCTCCACAATTTAAAATCTCAAGTAATGAGACTCGTGGATACTTAGCCTAATAAACCAATTAAGGTCTACATGGTTAAGGATACTAGCTAGAATAAACTCGGATAAGTCTATTCGGGTTGAGTCAAAATAAACGCAACGGGCCTAATATGTCAAAGACTTCTAAACTAGCTACACCACTTTATTAATATTTTTGACTTTATTGCAGGATATATACACATGAAAGTAACGATAAAAATTTAAAAATTACGACTAAATGGCCAAAGTTAATTAAAAATTTGAAAAATGTTGAAAAAGATGATTTTCCGGTTAAATGAAGGCATTTTCATGGAAAAGTCCACTTAAAACTTCGATAGAAGTCCCCCCTACACTTAAGATAAACATTGTCCTCAATGTTTAAGCATGTGGGAAAAGTCTCCCCTACACTTATGACATTGTGCACGTTGGTTAACTCAAGTTAAGGAAGAGACGACTAAAGTGATCAATTTCAAATGTGAGTATGAAGAAAATTGAATCACGATAGTTGAGAGATAGAACCGGATTTCGGATAACATGGGAGCACGATTCTTCAGAGATTCCAAGAGTGCACTTATCCCTGTAATCACATCACCACACAAAGAGAAAGAACCTATAGAGGTCCCCCTACACTTAGGAGGTTAAACGGAAAAGGATAGATACTCGGGCTGCCTCCCGAGGAGCGCTTGTTTTTGATAACCGAGTCACGAGCCTGACTCGACCCAAAATTAGTTCATGGGGAACGTGGTGAGGGATGGAATCATCTCTTGAGAGATGTCCTGACCAAAGTACAATTTCAAACGCTGGCCATTCACCTTGAAGTTGGGCCCATTTGGCTGAGAAAGCTCAATGGTGCCATAGGGAAAGACATTGGCGATGGTGAATGGACCAGACCAGCGGCTCTTCAACTTGCCTGAGAAGATCTTCAACCGAGAGTTAAAGAGTAAGACTTGATCACCAACGTGGAACTATCGGTTCTTGATTTTAGCATCGTGGATAATCTTGGTCTTCTCCTTGTAGATCAATGAGTTCTCGTAAGCTTGATTCCTCAATTCTTGTAGCTCATTGAGTTGAATCTTGCAAAAATCACCGGCTTTGTTGATGTCGAAGTTAGCCCACTTCAAGGCCCAGTATGCCTTATGTTCCAGATCGATAGGGAGGTGGCAAGCTTTCCCGTACACAAGACGATAAGGCGTACAACCGATCGGGGTCTTGTAAGCAGTACGGAAAGCCCACAGAGCATCATCTAACTTATCGGCCCACGCGGCGCGATGCTCTCCCACAGTACGCTCCAAAATTCTTTTCAATCCACGGTTGGATATCTCGGCTTGACCGTTGGTTTGAGGATGATAAGCGGTGGAAAGACGGTGATTGACACCATACTTCGCCATGACTCTTGCAAATTGATCGTTGCAAAAATGAGTCCCCGCGGTCACTGATAATAGCACGAGGAACACCGAATCGAGCAAACAGTTGTTTCAAGAAATTACAAACCACCCTCGCGTCGTTAGTGGGTAAAGCCTTGGCTTCAACCCATTTGGAAACGTAGTCAACAGCGACAAGGATGTATTTGTTACCTTTAGAAGAAGGGAATGGCCCCATAAAGTCGATGCCCCATACATCAAAGATTTCACATTCTTGTATGAAATTTTGAGGCATCTCATCTTTATGTGTGATCTTGCCTTGTTTTTGGCAAGCATCACAATGTTTAACCATCTCGTGAGCATCACGGTAAATGGTGGGCCAATAGAATCCCGAATCAAACACTTTTTTGGCGGTGTAGTTGGGACCAAAGTGACCACTGGTGGGTCCTTTGTGGCAAGCCTGGAGAATGTCCAAAGCGGCCGGTCCGTCAACACATCGGCGAATAATCAAGTCATCGCATTGTTTGAATAGAAAAGGGTCATCCCAAAAGTAATTCTTAACATCGTTCAAGAACTTCTTTTTTTTGTTGGGATGTTAACCCTTGGATGAGAACACCACCCGCTAAGTAGTTTGCAATATCGGCAAACCACGGGGTGCCATCAAGATTGAGATTTATAGACATTAAGGTCTCAAGGGGAAAAGAATCATTGATCTCTTTGTTCGGATGATCCCCTTGATAAGGATCCTCAAGTCTGCTCAGATGATCCGCGGCCAGGTTTTCGGCTCCCTTCTTGTCACGAATTTCAATGTTGAATTCTTGAAGGAGTAAAACCTAGCGAAGAAGTCTTGGCTTAGAATCATGCTTTGTCATCAAGTACTTCAACACGGAATGGTCCGTGTATACGATTGTGGTGGAAAGGACAAGATAGGGGCGGAACTTTTCAAAAGCATAGACAACAGCTAAAAGCTCTTTTTCGGTTGTCGTATAATGCAATTGTGCCCCCGTCATTGTCTTGCTAGCATAGTGGATTGGTTGGAAGTGTTTATTCACTCTTTGGCCCAAAACCGCACCAATAGCAGAGTCGCTAGCATCGCACATTAACTCGAAAGGCAGCTCCCAAATAGGGGTAACTAAGACGGGTGCCTTAGTAAGCTTATCCTTAAGGAAGTTGAAGGCTTCAAGGCACTCTTTGGAAAAGATAAAAGGAGTATCTTTTTCCAAGAGGTGGGTCATCGGGCGAGCGATTTTAGAAAAATCCTGAATGAATCGACGATAGAAGCCCGCATGACCCAGAAATCTTCTCACACCCTTCACGGTTGAAGGTGGAGGTAATTTGGCTATGACATCTACTTTAGCACGGTCGACTTCAAGACCGGCGTTAGAGATTTTGTGTCCTAGCACAATGCCTTCTTTTACCATAAAATGGCATTTTTCCCAATTCAGAACAAGGCGAGTGTCTTCGCACCGCTTAAGCATACGTTCCAAATTGGCAAGGCAAGAAGAGAAGGAATCCCCGAAGACCGAGAAATCATCCATGAAGACTTCCATGGTTTGTTCAACCATGTCATGGAAGATAGCTAACATGCACATTTGGAAAGTCCCGGGGGCATTGCATAAGCCAAAAGGCATTCTTTTGTAAGCAAATGTGCCATAGGGACAAGTGAATGTTGTCTTCTCTTGATCTTGGGGATCGATGGGTATTTGGAAATAACCGGAGAAACCATCAAGAAAGCAGTAATATTCATTACCCGCTAAACGTTCAAGCATTTGGTCCATAAAAGGTAGAGGGAAATGATCCTTTCTCGTGGCATCATTGAGTTTGCGGTAGTCTATACAAACTCTCCACCCAGTAACGAGACGGGTAGGAATCAACTCGTTGTTTGCATTGGGCACAACGGTGATGCCGCCTTTCTTAGGCACACAATGGACTGGACTAACCCATGGTGAATCCGAAATAGGGTAAATCATACCCGCATCAAGAAGTTTGATAACCTCTGTTTTGATGACTTCATGTATTTTTGGATTCACCCTTCGTTGGCTTTGAATTGTGGGCTTAAAGTCGTCCTCCATGAGAATTTTGTGTGTGCAGAAGTGAGGATCAATTCCGCGAATGTCGGAGATTTTCCAAGCGATAGCTCTTTTATGCTTCTTCAACACGGCGACAAGGCGGGCTTTTTCTTCTTCTTTCAGGTCCTTCGCGATGATGACCGGTAACTTCCCGTTGTCTTCAAGGAAAACGTACTCAAGATGAGGAGGTAGGTCCTTAAGCTCAAGAGTGGGAGGATCCTCAATAGATGGTGAAACTAACGATGGTTCATCATTAGTCACCTCTTTAGGAGAAGGAGGATCAATAGCAGTAACCGTCGGAGATAGTGAAGAAAGATTGTCTTCTTTGAGAAGGCTTTCAATGAGGCGGAGATCTTCATCCCAATTGGTGGTAGAATCGTCATGGTCTAAGTTCACATCTCCCATGGTGGCTTCCAAATCTTTCCAAAGGAAATCACTTTCTCCAAATAGAGATAGTGATGAGTCAATAGAGGAAACGGTCTCAACATTGAGAAGAGAAGTAGGAATACTTTTACAAGCATCTTTGAAGTGTTCTTCACAAGCCTCATCAAGAACGTCAATACAATTAACGCTCTCGTATGAATAAGGCTGTTTAGACAACTTGCCCATGTTGAAAACGATTTTATCGTCACCCACTCTCATGATAAGCTCACCGGCTTCAACATCGATAAAAGTGCGACCGGTCCTCAGGAATGGACGACCAACGATCAATGGCACATGAGGGTCCATGTCGTAGTCAACAACGACGAAATCAGCAGGAAAAGTGAATTTGTCGACTCCTACAAAGACGTCTTCGGCTATCCCCACTGGATAAGCAACCGTACGGTTAGCTAATTCCAAAGTCATTTTGGTGGGGACTAGCTCAGGGAGAGATAATTGCTTCCAAACGCTTAAGGGCATTAAGTTGATACTGGCACCTAGATCGGCTAGGGCCATGCAATTCTCTACTCCCGGGAAGTTGCAAGGAATCAAAAAGCGCCCCGGATCACCAAGTTTGGTGGGCAATTTCCTTAAAAGCACTGCAGAGCAGTTCTCATTAAGTTGGGTCTGAGCAATGTCAAGAAGCTTTTCCTTATCACTTACAAGATCTTTAAACATCTTAGCGTATTTGGGCATGTGAGCGAGAGCCTCGGCAAAGGAGATGTTAAAATTCAATTGTTTAAACATTTTGAGAAAGTTTGAAACTTGAATATCGTCCTTGCTCTTTTGCTTCTCTTTCCTCAACCTTGAAGGATAAGGTATATTGGATGAAGAAGAAGGCTTTAGGGGAATAGGATCACTCACAACCACGGGTGGTGGGGAAATGGGGGTAGAAGGTGAAGGAGGTGGAGAAATTGGGGAGGTAGAAGGATGAGGAATAGGAGTAGGTGACTCGTTCTCCTTAGTCACAACCACCGGTGGAGGTATAGGAAGCTCGGGTTCCTTGGTACCTTTGCCACTGCGAGTGGTGATTGCTTTCATCTCTCCTCTTGGATTCGCAACGGTGTTACTCGGAAGAGTACCCGAAGAAGAGGGTTGATAACCTTGGAAGAAACTGGCCATCATGTTCTTTAAGTCATTTGTTTGACTATCCAAAGTGTTTCGCATATCGGCTCTCAGATCGTTCCCTTGTTTGACCAGGTCTGCTTTCAAGTTGAGCACTTCTCGCTGGAGATTTCCCACGATCACATCGTTAGTCCTCATGTAGGTTTCCACTTCTTGGTGTAAAGCGGTGGGTTGGTTGGGAGGAACATTGTATGCGGGTGGTTGATAAGCAGGTTGCTGGTAAACTTGGTTGTTTCTTTGAGGTGGTTGTTGTTGTTTGTGAGGAGGTATGTATGGTGTACGAGGTTGTTGTTGTTGTTAAGGAGGGCGATTGAGGTTTTGTTGTTGGTTTGGGTTGTTTGGAGGAAAACCGGGTGGGGAAAGATAATTGTTAGAGCGGTAGCTAAGCAAGTTACGGTCACCTTGAGGTCGAGCTTGATAAGCGGGTTGAGGATAGGTGCCATAAGCTGCATTCACATTCTCAGAAGGGTAGTCTTGGGTGGCAGTACAAGTGGTGTAAGAGTGAGGACCCCCGCATATCTCGCATGGTTGGCTAACAGCATTGACTTGAGCGTCTTTAGCGTTTCTAGCGTTGATGTTGTTGGTGTTGCTGGCGGTTTGGGTAGCAAGCGATTCAAGAAGCGCAGTGATTTTGTCAAGTCGCTTATCGCTGTCACTAGTACTAGAACTAGCCACATTGGTCCGAACACTCTTGGTTTGCACACGAGACTTATTCTCAATGATATCCCAAGCAGCATTGGAAGTCTTAGCCAAAAGATTACCCCCCGAGGCACTGTTTAGTGAATCTTGGTCATTCATGCTTAAACCATTGTAAAAAGTGTTAATTTGGTGCACTTTGGTAAAACCATGTTGTGGGCATTTTCTTAAAAGATCTTTAAAACGATCCCAAGATTCACTAAACGACTCATCGTACTTTTGTTCAAAATTTATGATTTCATTCCGCAAAGCGGTAGTACGAGAGGGTGGGAAAAAGTAGTTGATAAACTTGGTCTCCAAATCCGTCCACGAAAAAATACTCTGTGGCGGTTCCTTAGCAAGCCAATGCCGGGCTTGTCCCTCTAAAGAAAAGGGAAAAAGTTGTAAACGGATTACCTATTGTGGAACACCATTGAACTTGACCGTATTGGTGAGTTGCAAAAATCTCTTGATGTGGTCATGTGGATCATCAATGGTACGCCCCAAGAATGGTTGAGCAGAGACCATCTGGATAAAGCCGGATTTGAGCTCAAAGTTGTTGGCTGCAATCGCTGGTATAACAATTGGATCAGTGTTGCCATCTACATGAGCATGCAAAAGTTCAATCATCGGGCGATTATCCGGAAGAGGCTCATTGTTGTTGTTGTTATTGTTGTTGAAAGGTGGGTTGTTGTTGTTGTTGTTGTTATTATTATTGTTTTGAGGTGGTATGTTGTTGTTGTTTTGTACATCGGCCATGTCTAAGTTATCGAGAGGCTCGGGCTCTTGATAAGACATTGATCGAGTGCGCATACACCTGCAAAAGAACTAACAAAGCAAAACAAAGCAAAAATATTTTTGGTTTTTATGTTTTTTAATTTTTAGGATTTTTGAAAATTTTATATTTTTTTTTGTGTTTTTGAAAGTTTTTATGAAAAAGTAACGTTCACGGGGAACGGAGCCCAAAATCCAAGTTCTCGCAAAAAACTTTTTATCTTAACGAGAAGAGCCGGCAGCGACGCCATTTGATACAATGATTTTGCTTTGGTTCTAGATTCTGGGTATCCTCTCAAATTGATCTCGGCTCTAAGTGGAATGATTTGTTCTTGGTTAATAAAAAGGTATTGGTTTGTTTATCTATTTTAAACTAATGACAAGAAATCAAGTGTCGAAGAGTAAAATTAAAACTTTAAATGATTAAAGTAAAAAGACGGGTTTAAAAATAAATGTTTAAAAACTTAAAGATTATATTAGAAAAATAAATGAGCACTCAATAAAAACTAACACTTGGAAAACTTTGTAAAAATATGAACTTAGTCGAAAAATACTAAAAGAAACGGAACATATCAAAGCAACTAAAATCGGAATAAGGAAAAATAGGGTGCAATCGGAATGTTTTCCGATCTGAGGATCGAAATGTTGAGGAGAAATGGTGATCGGAATAACAAACTAAGAGGAGCAATCGGAATGTTCAAGGAAGCACTAATCGGAATATGTAGAAATCATGCCAATCGGAATATGAAAATGAGTACTATCGGAATATCGTAAAAAGTCCAGATCGGAATAATTGAAATAGGCTACAATCGGAATATAGAGCAAATGAAGTAGATCGGAATATCAACACTCTTACCGTCGGAATATACTAAACCCTTTTCCGATCATACGATCGGAATGAAGGGGTGCTGCCTGGTCGGAATATCAGGTCGGAAAAGGGTTTCACCCTTTCCGAAAATGATGATGATCCGAATTTTAAGCTAGGGAATAAGCTATAGAATAAGCCAATCCCCAAACTAGCTCGAATCCAACAATAAGCTGATCAAATAAGCACTAAGAACACGTTATCTAAGCTTCAAATAAGCAAAAACATAAATCAAATGATAAAAAGATGAACTTTTTATAAAAATTTTAAAAAGTAAATAAGCTAAATCAACAAATAAGCCAATAAGAACAAGGATCTTAAAGCTTATTTGTGTAGAAACTTAAGGAAACATAAAAAGATTAACTTTTTAAGCACAAAATCATTGATGAACAACACGGATCATACGAGATTTGTACCAAAATCAATCAAAATCAAAGAAAGGAAGGATGAGATTAAAGATTAAAAGCTAAAACTTGAACTTGATTAATGAAAAATAATACAAATGTTTTGATCTTGAAATAGAAAAAGATGAAATCTAGTGAGAGAAAGTTTAGAACTTTCTCTCTCTAAAACTAGAGAGAATGAAAAGTGAAAAACTACCTAAAAAGACTAAGTGTCAATTTTTGTGAAGTAAGGTCCTATATATAGGCAAGTCTTGTGGTGGTGGGCTTGTGATTGGGCTTTGGTTTGCGCTTCTTTTTCTTCTTTCTTCTTTAGTCTTCACGCTTCTTTAAATAAACGTTTCCGACTTGGATTTGAGAAGTGTCGGTGAATAATTCCAACTCGTCTTATAATCTTTTGTTTAATAGACTCGAGTTCTTCGACATATATGAATCTTCCATCTTTGGCTCTATTCTTCGATAAATCTTCAAATAGGCACAATGACTTCAAATCTTTTGCATCTCTTGGACAATAGATTTCGTCTTGAGTCTTTTTCCTTGATAAAACCCGTGCAATCCTATGTTTTCTTCAATATTCATCCGGTTGACTCTGAAAACACAATAAACACAAAAAACCACGCATAATTCCAAACAAATGATATTAAATACGTGTTTTGGTCTCGTTTTAGCCAGAATTAAGTGGTAAAAGGATGGGTGTTTTCACACCTATCAAATCCCCTACACTTAACCATTGCCATGCCCTGATGCAATGCTTAGTGACAAAGCACATTTACACTTTTCTCATAATCAATCAACCTTGGCCTTATTAATATACTACTAAACAAAAATGAAAGTACTAAGAGAAATTTAAAACCTTTAAAGTAAACAAAAGGATGGAAATAACTTGCAAAGAGATCAAGGACTTACATTAGGGCTTCGGTGCTGCGAAGATTTATCACCCTCAAGTTTCACGTTCCCCAAACTAAGCTTAAAAACGAGATCATTGTTATTATAAGTTAGCAAATCAAACACTTACTCACATAGCTTAATTAATTGCTTAAACTCCCTTATTCCTAGGTGTATCTCTTGTATTTTATTTTTGTCTTAGAATGATCATGAAGATGCATTTTTGGACTTATTTCGATAGTTAGTTAGGCTGAAAGCAAAGTAGGACGATTTGATCAATAGTTAGCTAAAGGACAAAATCTCTTAAAACTGCTTCTCGGGATATCAAAAAGTTCATATCTTGGCATAATTAGTATCAAATGGCGCCGCTGCCGGCTCTTCTCGTTAAGATCAACAGTTTTTTGTGAGAACTTGGATTTTGGGATCCGTTCACCGTGAACGTTACTTTTTCATAAAAACTTTCAAAAGCACAAAAAAATATAAAATTTTCAAAAATCCTAAAAATTAAAAAACATAAAAACCAAAAATATTTTTGCTTTGTTTTTGCCTTGTTAGTTCTTTTGCAGGTGTATGCGCACTCGATCAACGTCTTATCAAGAGCCCGAGCCTCTCGATAACTTAGACATGACCGGTGTACAAAACAACAACAATAACCCACCTCAAAACAATAATAATAACAACAACAACCCACCTTTCAACAACATGAATAATAACAACAACAATGAGCCTCTACCGGTTAATCGCCCGATGATTGAACTGCTGCAAGCCCATGTAGATGGCAACACTGATCCAATTGTTATACCCGCGTTTGCAGCCAACAACTTTGAGCTCAAATCAGGCTTTATCCAGATGGTCTCTGCTCAACCATTCTTGGGGCGTACCATTGATGACCCACATGACCACATCAAGAGATTCTTGCAACTCACCAATACGGTCAAATTCAATGGTGTTCCACAAGAGGTAATCCGTTTACAACTTTTTACCTTTTCTTTAGAGGGACAAGCCCGGCATTGGCTTGCTAAGGAACCTCCACAGAGTATTCTTTCGTGGACGGATTTGGAGACCAAGTTTATCAATTACTTTTTCCCACCCTCTCGTACTACCGCTTTGCGGAATGAAATCATAAATTTTGAACAAAAGTACGATGAGTCGTTTAGTGAATCTTGGGATCGTTTTAAATATCTTTTAAGAAAATGCCCACAACATGGTTTTACCAAAGTGCACCAAATTAACACTTTTTATAATGGTTTAAGCATGAATGACCAAGATTCACTAAATAGTGCCTCGGGGGGGTAATCTTTTGGCTAAGACTTCCAATGCTGCTTGGGATATCATTGAGAATAAGTCTCGTGTGCAAACCAAGAGTGTGAGGACCAATGTCGCTAGTGCTAGTACTAGTGACAGCGACAAGCGAATTGACAAAATCACTGCGCTTCTTGAAACGCTTGCTACCCAAACCGCCAGCAACACTAAACGACAATTAATTGTTTTACCAAAGCGAATTGTCATTAAATTAATTGTTTTTGATTTAAGTTTTCATGTTAATGTGTTTAAACCTTTTAGTAGATTAGAAAACCAACCCCCCTTCTTAGTAACCAAGAACAATCATTCCACTTAGAACCGAGATCAATTCGATAGGATATCGAGAGAATTTAGAATCCATACAAAAACCCTAGTATCATAGATTTTTATGAAGGAGTTATGCTTACATGGAAGTACTTCAGTCAGCCACAAAACCAAAGCATGGCCGCCAATGACAAAAACAACTCCTTTGTGTAGGAGAAAAAGTACCTGGAGCTGAAATTTGATAAAATTTACAAAGTTGTTATAATTACTTCTTACTTGCTGTCCATTGTTAAAAAAGCTTAAGAAATAAAAAACCAGAAGAAAGTCGTAAAACTTCATAACTTGAAATCTCCCTACTTATGAAAACCAAGTTATCGACAAATGGTGAATCTGGACCATCCATCAACATTCCACACATTGGCCATGGATCAGAAGATGAAGAAGGAGATCATGAACGATTTGGATTTTTTCTCAGGAGGAAGGATTTTTATAAGAAAGTAGGAAACGCGTGGAAGAGAGGGTATCTAGTGTATGGTCCACCTGGGACAGGACAATCGAGCTTGATTGCTGCAATGGCGAATTACCTGAAATTTGATATATGATCTGCAGCTGATGAATGTCAGAGATGATAGTTTTAAAGATATGATGTTACAAACATCAAACCGATCCATACTTGTTATCGAAGATATAGACTGTAGCATAGTGCCAAATCGAAAGGGACCTGCTTGGTCGAAAGAACCTCGTCGTGATGAACACAAGGTTAGTACTAAACCTTTTGTTTTTCATTCAAATGTTGGAGTCTTATTACATGCGGAACCATGCATGCTAAATGGCAAAAATATGTTTTATATGTTTTTAAATGTTTATAATCTACTGTGCCACGGATATACCTCTCGTCTATCACCCATGTCTGAATTCTGTTTTTTTACACTTGTGAACCTAGAGGTTAATCATCAACTTCAAAAAGTCGAGTCCATACAGAAAATTAGCGGATAAGTAAGAAATAAATGCGATCCCAAACACCCTCACGGGACTACAACTCATACTTAAAATTACCAAACTTCTTTTTTAATACACAAAAACGCGTTATGTGATATTGTGCATACTGCATATTATCCTTGCTGAACTCTGTGAACAAAATTTCGTAAGTGTTTCCGGTCTGTCATTAATCATAGAGTTATATAGAATGAATGTTTAACTGAGGTGGAATAGGGGGGTGGGGGTAGTCTTAAAAAGTACTGCAGGGGATTGGAGAGACCTCTATAAGCTATTGAATAGGTGATGCGACTACAAGAGCTTTAACCCACCGGTTACATCATCAACCATATCAGCAGGTCCTACATGTGTGTGTATTAAAGATCAGTTCTACTGAATTGGTGAGGGAAAAAGAGGTCCAATTTGATAAACATGGAATTTTCCTCTATTATAATTCTCACATAATTTGGAATATGAAGTACTTACTGTAACTCTTGGCTGATTTTGCAACCTGCATATTAGTGCCATAAAAATAAATCAAAATGACATGTCATATTAAACAAAACTTAAAAAATTGAGTTATAAAAAATAGAGTTGGAACAAAAACTTTAAATTTTTGTGGTGTTTTGCATTGAACAGCGGGGGCAACTCAAGAGGCCTGATCATGCTGATCTACGTTTTATTTGCAGGACTTATGCCTGCCTATCGCAACACTTGAAGGTCAGTCAATCTAAAACCTATGCAATTATTTTTAAACAACGTAGTTTAGGCGTACTATTTTTTGCTTCAGATTCCTATGTAACTCTTTATTTGCAGAGTCTTGATAAAAATTGTTTGGGTTCTTCGAGGAAAGCTTATTGTAGCTCCCTTAATCTGCTTTTACAGCGTGAGGTAAATCTTAAGTCTTGATCTTTTTCAAATTGCATGAAACTGAGAAGATATTTTTTTGTTAAGTCGCGAGTATTTTTTGGGCTCGTGTATTTGTTAAGTCGCATGATTCACGGATAAATCTAACCTCAAAAAAGGGGGTCAGCGAATGGCCACTGTGACAATCCGTCAATTTATGGTTGATATTTTATTCTCAATATTTAATTGAAAATATTATTATATGAACTCACTTATTTTTGGGAAGAAATTTGGATTTACGTCTTGGAGTAGCATCGACTACGTCTAAACCGGAGGATTCAACTTACGTGCTTACGTTTACATACACCGTCTTTGGTGGCAGTCCGACATTTCAGAAAATGAATTTGTCCATGAATATTATTTTGGAGTTTTAAATTTGTGTTGGTTCATAAACTCACAAATTTCCGAGAAGAGATTAGGACTTACGATTTTATTTTTAACGTCCTTTACGACTAAACCGGAAACCCTAGGATTACGTATTTACATTTTCGAACTCCGTTTTTGATGAAACAATTTTTATTGGATTCGTTTTGTGACGTTGATTCATAATTTATAAAAACGTTTTTCGTAAAATGACCCGAGGGCACGCAAATCGAGGAAACTAGAATCGAGGAGTACCCGTAAATAAATGGGGATGAGACAAGTGGGACACTTGTCCCACCCCACTCCAAAACCGGCCTAACTAGTGCACCACACACTTGATGTGTCAAGTGTAAGCTAACTTAGCTTACACATGTCCTTAGCTTACACTTTAAGCTTCCACTAAAATCAAAACCACTAGCCACTTCTCATTACCATCATTTACACATGCAAACAAGCTCAAAAATCCTCTCAACCACCTTACCTATTCCGTCCCATATTACCCCTTAAACACCAATTTTGATCAAAAACAACCATGAAATCTTATGTTATATACACATATGTTGAAGCCCTTTTGAAACCCTATTGATTGGTGGTCCTTATAACATCCAAGGAGGAGTTTTCATGGAGTAGTAGGGCTGATTTTCCACAAGGTGTTTATGAAGAATGGTGGTCTTGAAGATGGTCTTGGTGCATCATAAGTTTCTCCATCAAAATCCATGTTTTGATCAACCTATATCATCATGGTGGTATAAAGATTGTCCTCCTCATCTTCTTGTTATTTTGATTATGTAAACATGTATTTTATTTCCTATTGTATATGTATATGATGATTATATGATGATAAAAATGTTATGTGGGGATTTGGTGTTGATAAACATGATTAAAAAGGTGAAAAACTATAAAGAACAAGGCTAAAATCTTGCTTAAAAGTGATGGCTGTATAAAACAGTAAAGAAACAGGTCATGGACTGATAAAATGATGAATTAGAATCCATTTACAGTAAGCTATATGTCTTGTACACATGTGAGAGTTGGCCATGCAATGGAATCATTGTAATGAGTGAGATATGATCAAAACAAGTTTAAGGTACAAATCTGAGTTCACTGTTTTGGACGATTTTTAGAAAATACTTAGAAGATGATTCAACAGTAGCTATAGAAGAGTTAAATGGAGCACATATCATGTAGTTTATGTGATAAACATTTGAGCTTCTATCTCCATATAGAACTCTAGATATGGCAGTTTTTGTGAAAGTGAAGATAAAAATCAGATTTTGGAAATTAAAGTATAATACTATTATATAAGCACTCAAAATTATATTGTATAAAATGTAAAGTTAAAACCGACTAACTTATGGATTTTATTTATACAAATATATAAAAGGTTAAATAAGTGTATAAATTATAAAAATAGTAGTGGAATAATACTTATAAGTTATAAAACTATAAACATGATTTTTACGACTTTTTCGGCTAATACCGTAAAATTAACGTTTTTGTTAAATAAAACTTAGATGGTTGGACCCGTCTAATGTAAACCTTATAAAACTTATATACTGATATATAAACATGTATAACAAGTAAAAACCGATAAGACCCGAGCTATAGGACATACGGACGTTAACGGACTAAATTAACGTTATTGGACTAATAATACAACAAAAATGGACTAAAACACTTATAAACTTATTATTGGGCTTAACCCATTTAGGCCCAACTTGTAAAGTGTAGATACTGATAATATAAGTATAACATGGATTAAAACAAGTTAAAGAACTTATAATAAGTTTATTGAACTTAAAACACGAAAATAGGTGAAACTAGTAAACTAGTATAAAAGTTATCGACACATAACACTAAAATGAGTAAACAAGAATATGTAAACCCACTTGATCATCATATGTATATAATCATCATATGTATACATAATTGTTATTTTTATAAAGTCATTGGACAAACGTCTAAGACCGAGTATTATTTGTCTAGGTTTCCGTGATTGAAGCGCGTACCGTACGTCCGAATTGCCGATAACCCGCCTTCCCACATCAACGTGAGTTCATAGCCTCGCACTCTTTTAAATGTTTTTATGAAATGTTTTATAAACCCACGAGGGAGATAACATGTTAGTTTTTATAAAATAGGACGCCATTTGTCCCGATTGATTGTTTATTGATTTTGGACCCGAATGATTGAATGACCCGATTGTATGACCCGATAAATGATTAAAGGACCCGATAGATGAAATCAAATGGATTATTAAAGTTAGGTTATGTCACTAAAAGTCCCATTAGCATGAATTGTGAACTACCGGGATTTGGTAGACGCTTATGCATTTAATAGTACTATTTGGGGACGATCACCCCAGTTCGCGCCTTGACGGTTGATCCCCGTCGTGCCACATTGATTGGTAAGCGAATTTATGTATGAGAAGATTTCCATAGCGTGACCTTTGTGACGACACGCTACTTTAGATGGGCAAATTGAGTATCGGGTTAGCTACCCGTTGTTGGTTTAGTAAGGTAACAATGTCATGCGGCTTATAATAATCCAGTTAACAAAATACTACTAGACGCACCGAATTACGATGTATTGCCTGACTAGCAATACGGGGTCATACTATTGATATTATGTTCGTGTTTTGGTTTTATGTAACCATATTCATATAACGGTTTTTATTTAATCTATACAACGTTATCAAACGTATTGTATAATGTTTTTACGACATTGACTCGTATAATGATTTTTAAGGCAAATGCCTATATTATGATTTTCGATAAGGATTTGTATAAAATGACTTTGGCTATTTTATGGCCTATTAAAATGATTTGTACAAAATGATTTTCAGTAATAATTTTATACTGATATTATATTGATGGATTTTATTAAACTCTATGAATTCACTCGGCGTTATCGCTGACCTTTTCTTTTAACATGTTTTATCTCAGGTACTTGAAGGTAATTCTCGGGAAGACAACAAGAATTCATGGCCCGCACTTAAACAATAATTTCCATTCAAATTCTTTGTAAAACTTTGTATGAAATGACTATGACTTGGGACCTATGTAACTTTGATATTTATGAATGGAAATGCTTTATTAATAAACGACGCGATTTTTATGCGTTGTCTATGATGTGAGTAATGTGCTATCCCGTAACACCAACTAGTCTTCCGCTGTATTGAGTTGTATAAACTTGGGGGTGTTACAGTTTGGTACCAGAGCTCTCGTTATAGAGAACGAAAGATTTTTAAAACCAAGGTTTTGAATAAAACATTTCAAAATCTTTTAACTATAAACATTTTTCTCGAAATGTCTAAAAATCTTTTGACTATAACGGTGCCGAAGAATTCCCGAGTTACCGACAAGGCCAAGACTGAGAAGTGTTATTTTAATATATATATAACTTAGATTATATATATATATATATATATATATATATATATATATATATATATATATATATATATATATATATATATATATATATATATATATATATATATATATATATATATATATATATATATATATATATATATATATATATATATATATATATATATATATATATATATATATATATATATATATATATATATATATATATATATATATATATATATATATATATATATATATATATATATATATATATGTATATATATATATATATATATATATATATATATATATATATATATATATATATATATATGATGTAATTTTATTACATGATTGTTTGACGATTATTTTGATTTGTATACGAGGTATTTATACGACGTAGATTGTCACAAGTAACCCTAAATACCCTAGTAAATTAATCGAAGCTATTCTCGTAGGAATTCTAGCTATCCTAGATCTAAACCAAGTTGTTGATATTTATGATCCCAACAAATGGTTGATATTCGTAGAAATGTAGATATTAGTTGATCGTGATATTGAAAAAGAATTGGCGAGATTAAAACTGATATTGACGTCATGACGATCTTTCCTTATAGAGTGGAGTTTGACAAAACATTATCACCTGGAAAGATGTCATCTGATTCGTTGTCATCCAATTCTTAAATTGAAATCGAAAGGGTGAATGTTGCACTTGAGGCTGTCATTGGAACCAGTACCCAAAAGCCTCATGCCACTAATACCTTTCCGAGAAGTCTTATTGAATGTGTGAGTCATTTAATACTAGTGACTCATTTGATAATTGTTGAAAGAGCTATAGGATTGGAAATTAAGTGTTGTTCATATTGAGATTTTATTGCCTTTACAAGGCCGAAGAATAAGGTTGTAAGTATTGGAAAATGAGGTAGGATATCGAATTGAGTATAAAATTGGTTGAAACTTGAATAAAGTAAAATTTAACTTGTATGGAATATGAGGTTGTTAAGAGGAAGTCGTTAAGTTATGAGATTGAATTATAAGGTTTTAAATGATTGTTAGTTTGTGTTAAGGGTTGTTCCTAAGCCATTGTCCACTGACGAGGATGTCCAGTGTCCAAGAAATAAATTGAAGAAATCTTCTTCTGAATTGGGACCGATGGATCTTCCGGGACATGCAGGACACCTAATGACTCTTGTAGATTAGTATTCATTGTGGTATCTTTTAAAAATCCCGAACTTAACTGAGATATCAGTTGGTAGGATGAGTTTTGAGAATTGTATGACATAGTGACATGTAATGTGTTACGGTACAATTTTGACTTGTTTGTGATTAATGAAAAGACTACCTTTGATTGCTAAATTCTACATGTATCGATGTTATCTATCTTTTCTTGCTTCTTCCTAATGCTCGCATTAGTGATGCAACCATTGAACAAGTACTCATCTTGAATTGAGTTACGTTGTGAATTATTCTTTTTGAGTGCCATCATGGTCATGAACCTCATGATTATTTGGCTAAATCTCATTTCCTATCATATTGTAGTTAAGTTCATTGTGAACAACTCTTCATCACTCTTTTGCAGATCACACATTGTTTTTATAAAGTTAAAACGGTATCCTTTGAGAAAATTTAATTTTCATCACTATACGGAGTATTCAAAGTGAGATTTATAAGTGATTGTTATCGAAATGAAATTGTTTATAAAACACCTTGGAAAACTTAATTGTTTTC
>JANFOE010001946.1:0-174603 GCA_025667525.1 Glebionis coronaria
ACCCTTCTCTCCATACATATTATCTCTAACATGTAGATCTTTGATCTATAATTGTTCTATACTTCTATTTCTTGTTTAGTGTATCTTTATGTAGATATGGAGAACACTTAAAGGTGCGAACAAGATCAAGAAGTTCAAGCACAATACATACATCAAGTCATTGTGTCACCTCTATCAAGACTAGTTTCTTTGTACTTGTCATCTCATGATATCATGTCCAAGATCTATGATCTTGACATCTCGTTTTCTTCTCAACCGAGATCCATGACTTATCATCATTGATCTATATATATTAGGAGCGAAAAAGCCAAAGGCTAAGTACGTGTTGACAATTTGTATAGATCCATATTTCTCCTTCATGAGATCTATGATTTTGATGCTTCATGACTCGTGTTGATAAGGATTACAAATATGTCAAGACATGTTCTTCAAGATGCAATCCACAATATAGGCAAAATCATATCACAGAGTCATCTCTCTCTCTCTCTATCACAAACTATCACAAACTGATGTGTGTTGTCGGTTCTTGTGTGAACCCGGGTACTTGGAATATTACCTACAAATGTTGTAAAGTTAGAAGTCATGATGGTTTTACTTGTGTAAGAACCCGTGTGTTGGTCCTATCCATTGTGCAAGGACCCAGTGTGTAGCTTAGTACCGGATATAGTGTAAGCAACGTAGAAGGGAATTGTTGTACCCATGTGAAAGAACACGACATCCTGCCTTAGGTTTCGGTAAAGATTGTAAGCCAATGTGTGAAGGTTTCTCTGCCGGTGTAAAGGAGATTCTTTTACTAGTGAAGTCAAACTCTCGATTAGGTAACTCAGGGAGTGGATGTAGGGCAACGAAGGTGTCCTTGTAGCCGAACCACTATAAATCATTGTGTCGATTTGCATTTACTTTACTTTATTGCTTTATCCTAATACTTGCATTCCTTGTTTGTGTTGTGATCTCTCAATGTGATACTTTGTTCATATAGTCTTTGACTATAAACAAACGCCTCTCATACTATGTCCCCATCAATGGACAGTTGATACAAAAAGTTTTTTAAAAATTAAAAGAAAACTATTCAACCCCCTTCTATTTTTCTACAATTGGTATCAGAGCGGGTAGCTCTAATTTCTTAAAAACAAATAGTTTATAAAATAGGGCACGATCCATGTATCAAATTATCTTTGAAGTGGGATAAAATATAAGAAGTGTTTCTTTGTTTAAATTACTTGCAAATCTTATTGTTTTGTATACCTTGATATATTAGCTTGAATATTTCCATGAAACATAAAACAAGGTGTTTTAAAAAGGATTAGTAAGTGTCATTGTGTGTCCATAAAGAAAACTTACAAAATACGGTTGTAAACGAGTGTTTGGGATAACTCTTAATTTTGTAGAAAATCATTTCCATAAACTCATAGATAAGTCTCATAAGTAGAAATGATGTTTAAGATGTGTTATTTATGTTTGTTATCAAGTCTAGTAAGTCATATGCACTTCCGCTATGTCAAAACACAATTTTTGAAGAAAAATTGCATTCTGTCTCACAGACCCACGTACCCCTTTCGTAAAGGGGTGGACCCTTTGTTAAAAGGGTCCGTCGGGTTCCGTGACTGTCTGTAATGTAGTTTTTCAAAAGGCCATAAATTTTTAAGCGCAAATCCGTAGAAGTTGCGCCACCTATCATTTTGAGGGTAAATGAGTCTACTTTCATGTAAGAACACTCTTAAATGTTGGTCAGATTTATAAGATAGTGAAACAAGTCAAAATTCAATAATGTGTCTAAAATTATGAACTTACTTTAAGCATTTTGTCTTATTTCTCTTGAGTCGGACATATCAAGTTATTTTGTTATTGAATAAGGTTTTGTCCAAATTCAAAAACAAATAAGTTACTTGCTTGGTATACATCGTCATACTTAAACACAAAGTGAAGAAAAATATTTGTATGATAAAAGTTACTTGCTTTAGTTTATGAGTTTGCATATATCTTGTTTGATCATTGCAAGTTGAGATTACTTCTATGTGTGATACATATATGTCAAACTTGCCATGTTACCCACTTGCTTGCTTGTCAATTACATGATTATGCAATAGGACATTTGCTTGATTTTTTCACTAAGATGGGAATTTGTATTTTATTGTGATTATAGACTTAGCTCACTCTCTTGGTATATGATATACTCTCACTTGAACCTAGTAAGTGTTGGAAATACGTTTTTAATGTATATTAGAGGTTTCGGTCACTCCAACAATATTATTATTCTGTTGTTAGCTCGTAGTTAGTTTAATGTGTAACTTATATAAACTAACCAAACCATGAGCTTGTCCATGGGTTGTAGGACTAAGCCCACACGGGCTTGGGTATATAAACCCTCTCCTTTGATGCAGAGGGTGTTGGTTGTTTCATAATTCATTAATAAACACACATAGTTTTTCTCACTTTCTCTCTCTACCTTTCTCTATCTAGAAACAACAACCACACTTGTTAGATTAAGATTATCATTATTTTACAATTGGTATCAAGAACCATGTGGTGACATAAGTTTTTTTGTTGTTGTGTTAGTATTGGTTTTTGTGTTATTTTATTCAAGATTTACCCGAGGTTAAAAAAACTTATGTGTTTTTTCACCTTAAATATTTCTTAAATTTACCTATATAGTTGTAGTAGGGATTTGTGCTACTTATTTTGGTGAAAACACACAAAAGTTTGATCTTTTGTCTTGTTTTTAGGCTAAAAACACGTCCAAAAGGGTTTTAGGGTCATCCTACCTTAATTTCGGAATCAAGGGTATATTTAGGAATTTTGCGTGTATTCAGGATTAAGTGTTATTCTGGATTGGAAGTAGATTCCGGATTTCATACTTGTCATTCAAGAAACTAGTTTATTCCGGATTTACACGAAAGAAGGATTTCAGATTTGTGTGTTTTGGTGTTCCGGAATCCATGTTATTCAGGATTTAGATATTTTAGGATTGTAAGTGTATTCCGGATTTGAAGTGTAATTCAGGGTAAGTGTTTATTCCTAAATCTGGCTTCATTCCGAATTGAGTCTTATTCAGGAATTATTGTATTCCGAAATTCATTAGATTCCGGATTTCAGTGTTAGTCAAAATTTGATTTGGGATTCCGGATTCAGCAATATTCCGGATTTGCTTCGGGATTTCGGATTCAGTAATATTCAGGAATCTTATATTCCGCAATCATTTAATTCCGGATTTTAGGCTTATTCAAGATTTCAGATTGTTAAGTGTTTTAGATTCCGGATTAAGTAACATTCAGGATTTCTCTCATTCCGGATTTGGCACACATTCCGAAATTATTACTTAGTGGATATTCAGGATGTGGACGGAGTAATTTTTGGAAGAAATCGACATAAACACACAACAAATTTCACAACTTTATTTCATTGCTCGATCAAAAGATAATCTTTTTCAAGTGATTAAAAAATAAATCCTCATTCGATAATGCCGACTATGACATCGCTTTCCGACCTGTCTATTATCTCGGGTACCGATACCCGTCCACCGATGCTTATCAAGGAATTGTTTGAAGCATGGCAAGGTCGCATGAAATCTTACATTATTGGTCGACCCAGTGGCAGATTAATGATCAAATCCATTTAAGAAGTACTACTTGTCTGGGGAACCAATAACTGAAGAAGAAGTGACGCGACCAAGGTAATTTTCTGATTTATAGCCTGCCGATCAACTCATTGCCGATGCGGACGAAAAGGCTGTTTACACTATTCTTCAATCTCTTCCACCCGATTTTTATCGAATGGTAAGTCAACATAAGATAACGAAGGATTTGTGGGATCGTTTGGCCGTTTTGCTACATGGAACTTCACTCACCAAGCAAGAACACGAGTGTCAATTGTATGATCTTTTTTTATAAGTTCTCATACATTCCATGGGAGACTCTTCATGACTTTTATTGGCGATTTACTACCTTGATGAATGAATTGAATACTTACAATCTCACGATTGCTCAGTTTCAGATCAATACTAAGTTTTTGAACACGTTACCTCTTGAGTGGAGCCAATATGTCACTGATGTTAAGTTGGTACGGCATTTACACAAGTCCAATTTGGATCAACTTTATGCTTTTCTATCACAATATGAGAAGCACGTGATCATGCATCGTATGTATCAAGGAGCTTATCCTAAACTAATGGCATTAATGGTGAATCATCAATTGCGGTCATATAACACCACTCCTTATGCAATTGGCCAGTCCGTGTATCAAACACCAAGCTATACACAGTACTCGATGTTACCACAACCACCTACATCAAATCAACAATATCAGATTGCAACACCACCATCACCAAGAGACTCATATTCATCACCTTATGCTTCTCAAAAACAATATCCTTCTCATCACGCACCTCCAGCTCCTACCATCACCTATCCGGCACCTGCAACTTGTCCACCCGGTTATTCACAATATGTCAGTACTCCATCAAGTGCTTATGCAGCTCCTCCAGCACTAGTATTATATTGTGATGATGAGGTTCCGATTCCCGAATTTAAACTCGGTGATAATCCCACTGAAGTGTTAGCTGCCATGTCCGCTTATATAAATCAAACGTTGAACAAACGAGCTTATCGAGGACTTCCCATAACAAACAATCAGTTGAGAACCTCATCCAACTCTCGTCAGCTAACTACAATTCAAGACGGCAGAGTCACAATTCAACCTCTTCAGGGTAGACCGAGTCCATCCAGCACCGGTGCACGCACTTACAACAATGCTCCAAGGGCAAATGCTACTGGAAAGTTGAAGATGATTACATGCTACAACTGCAAGGGGGAAGGACACATGGCTAGAGATTGTAAGAAGCCCAAGAAAAGAAGATATGCATCATGGTTTGAGGAAAAGGTTTTATTGGTTTATTCTCAAGATAACCGTCGTGAGCTGGATGATGAGGAATTAGAATTTCTCGCGGATCCTGGAGTTGCGGAAAATGATGTCACAGCAGCCTTCACTCATAATGCAGCATATCAAGCAGATGATCTCGATGCATACGACTAAGACTGTGATGACTTCAACACCGCAAAAGCAGCACTCATGGCAAATCTCTCTATTTATGGGTCCGATAAAACATCTGAGGTAATAAGTGTTATTAATAATACTAGTATTGCACCAGATCAAGTTGGGCAAGAGTCTGAGTATCCGGAACAGCCTCCGGTGGTGAGTAATTCATACGAGGGGACAAACAATGATAACAATATCAATGCAAGTCCCCAGACTTTGAGTGAAACACAACCAGGAGCTATTTCGAATATGAAGTCTCCTGCTCAACAAGATTTGGTAGTGGTTCTCGCATCTTTGCTTAGCCAAATGAATATTGCAGTCCTTGAAACTCTAGATGTTAATAAGGCTCTATCCGATGAGCTTGCTTTGTACAAGAAAAAGGTTCAAACCTTGGAGTTAACTCCTTCGACCATTAAGCTAACCAATACCGAATTTGATGAGTTTCGAAAATTTCAAATGGGCCACTTACAAGAGATTGAAAAATTATGAGCAAATCTTTCTAAAGAAGTCAAAGAAAAAGAGTCAGTTGTCACTAATTTTCACAAACTTAAAACGGATTCCGAAATTCTCGAGTCTAAAAAGATTGAAACAGAAATTAATGCTTCTAACCAAATTAAAAAGATTGACAATTTGCTTTTAAAACAATATTCCGTAACAAATTCGATACATTTGTTATCATCATCATTTAAAGCATGTGATTTATCTCGACAACAAGACCTTCCACCAAACCCGGGTTATGCAAAGCAAGATCTTATCCATAATCCAAGACTTTATGATGCTACTAAACTGGAAAAAGTGTTAGGTCCACCCGATGTTCGTGATACTGCGGAATATATACCACTTATGGAAGATGATCGGTCGAAAATGCTTTTAAAGTTTCCAAAACCACTTGATTGTGTATCACATAATAAACATCAATTGAATTTTAGAACTCGCTTTAAACTACATGAGGAATTTCTTTTTGCACCATCTAAAGTGTCATTGACCAAAATTCCTAGTACGTCTCCTACACTCGTTAAACCGAAATTACCTAAGAACTTCCAAAAGAGGTTCCACCGGTAAGCAAAGTGTTCACTGGCTTGAAAGAGCTACGATGACATTTTGCACGGTTTTACAAGGTCATTAAGGAACGTACGACCGCAACGGCACAAACCGAAGGGGAATGGAATTTCGAACACATTAGAGATACGTTTTGAGAAGAAGTAGTTCTGTTTGTGGATAGTATTAAAGCAGCATTTAAATCGATTGATCAAAACTTACTTTCAGAAATTAAAGATGTTCAAAAAGTTTTCTACGAAATGGATGATGCTTATGAACTAGTGCTAATTGAGAAAGAAATTTTTTTGAAAGAAAATGACCGACTCTTGGAAAAAGTGATAACTCTTGAAGTTATGTCTCAATTTGTGAATATATGTGATGATGCGCATGCTCTGTCTGTAGATATTGTTGAGAATGTAAATGATATTGTAAATAATCACTATTGTCATGAATCTGACACTGAATTTTTAAAGCTACATGATTCTTATAAATCACTTTCAAAACGTTCTGATGCACTTCAACAACATTGTATTTCACTTGAAGCTGAACAACAACAATCTAAACCAGAAATGCTTTTATTAACTTATGAAAGTGAAAAGGGTCAGACAAGTGACAAGAGGATTAAGGCATTATAGGAAGAGATTAAGATACTTAAGAGAGAATCTACAGTAGAAACTTTGCAAATGGAACTAGAGGCCGCAAGCTTAAAAACCATGACTTAGAAAATAGAATCATCTATATTCTAGGGGAGTTTGAAAGAGCAAAAGAGGGATGTTCGCAACTTTATGGTTCATTAGAAGAATGATTCGCTTTTAATGCGATGCAGTATAAGTCACTTATTGACCAACTGAACCAAAAGTCTACGGAAATATCCGATTTAAACATTCATAGAAAAAAAAATGGTTTTAGTTGAGTTAAAGGAGACACTTCAACTCAAGGGACAAGAAGTTGTTGATAACGCATCTACAATCTCTGCACCGTCCTCTAGTGCTCCAAAAACCAACCAAGTGGTGACATATAAGAACCCGATACATAAGAACCATCCGATAACATATGCTGATTATATGAAGAATGCAATTAATTATGTGGATCTTGCTATGGATATTTTAGATTATTTACATGAATTAGATCCCACAAGTTGTGCCTATTACTCTGCCCATACATACATTGAGCGGGTACAATACTAATTAGCGTATCTGAATTGCATCGATCAACCGGGTTCTGCACCACTTAAACCACAACCCATTGCCATTACTCCATTCAACAAAACACCGGGAGCCAAACCTTCATTAGGTACAAGCAACAAGGATAAGTCAAAATTTGTCACTAATGTTTCCGCGCCTTCTACAAGAGTAACTGTGTCTACTAAGGCTAAAGGATCTCAAGACAAGAAAGATAGGATCAAGTCTTCTACTAGTAGGACTACAAAAAAGAAAGTAGAAGTTCACCCTAGGAATGTTATTTCAAATTTGAATAAAATGAATCATGTAACTAAGACCAAATGACCTGCGGTTTTGCAACAGCCCAAGCGTAATGTGAATTATGATTTAAAATGTTGGAATTGTAATGAATGCATGTTTTCTCAGCGTCATGATTTATGCCTTGTTGATCACGTTATTGAAATGTACGCCATTAGGAACAACCTTGAAAGGAGACCAACTGGGAGAACTCTTACCCAATTGGATGGCAATGGCGACCCACTGGTAGGACCTTCACTTTAGATGGAACAAAGTGCCCTTTAACTAGGAAAACTTCCACTCAAGTTAGGTCAGATAGTCCTTCTAAAAGGAACAATAGCACTAAAATATGGAAACAGCGCCCTTTAACTAGGTCCGCCCTATCACAGTGCCTACCAGTGAGGAAATACCCCAAGGGATTAAACCACTAGAACCTAAAAAGACAACTAGGCAAAAAATTTGGAAATCTAAGAAACCATATAGTAGCAAATCTAAGATAAATATATCTGTACCTGCTAACACAGAGGAACAAATAGATTCCGATACTTTGTCTTTGTTTGATGATTCTCTCAGTTGGTACAAATCATCTGGTGGTATTTGGACTCTGGGTGCTCAAAGCACATGTTCGGAGACCGCTCTTAGCTCAAAAACTTCATCAACAAGTTTCTAGGAATGATGAAATTTGGTAACGACCACATAGAAAAGATCATAGGATGCGGTGAATTTCATATTGGGAATGTTATGGTATCTCGTATGTATTACGTGGAGGGACTTGGTCACAATTTATTCTCAGTGGGACAATTTTGCGATTCAAACCTTGAATTGGCTTTTCGATAACATACTTGCTTCATCCGTAATTTGGAAGGAAAAGATTTGTTAAAAGGTTCTCGAGGGGATAATCTCCACACCTTATCATTACAATATATGATGGCCGCCTCTTCGTATGTCTTCTCTACAAAGCATATAAGACCAAGTCATGGTTATGGCATCGACGTTTGTCTCATCTTAATTTTGATGCTATTAATCATTTGGTTAAAAACGAACTTGTTCGTGGTCTTCCAAAGCTTAAATTCAACAAGGATCATTCATGTTTTGCGTGTTCATTGGAGAAAAGCACCAAGAAATCTTATAAACCCAAAGCTGAGGATACCAACCAGGAAATCTTACATATTTTTCATATGGATCTGCGGGCCAATGCGTACGGAAAGTGTGAGTGGTAGAAAATACGTCCTTGTTATTGTGGATGATTTTTAAATATTTACATGGGTAAAGTTTTTAACGACCAAGGATCAGGCACCAGAATATATTAGTAAATTTCTCAGGACAATCCAAGTGCGTCTTAATGCTACTGTTCGTCGTATTCGTACGGATAACGGAACTGAGTTTGTTAATCAGACTCTGCGTAATTATTATGAAGAGGTTGGTATTTCACATGAAAAATCTGTTGCTCGTACTCCACAACAAAACGGTGTCGTGGAAAGACGTAATCGTACACTTATGGAAGTTGCTAGAACTATGGTAATTTACGCAAATGCTCCTTTATTTTTATGGGCAGAAGCAGTGGCTACAACATGTTATACCCAAAACCGCTCTATCATCCGTAAACGCCATGGAAAGTATGATCTTCTTCATGGATATAAACCCGATATATCATTTTTTTCATGTGTTTGGTGCTCTTTGTTATCCGAACATGAATACTGAGAATTTGGGCAAACTTCAACCGAAGGCTGATATAGGAATTTTCATTGGTTATCACCCGCAAAGAGAGCTTACCAAATTTATAACCGTCATCTTCGCAAGATTATAGAAACTATGGATGCCGATTTTGATGAGCTGACGGCAATGGCTTTTGAGCAACGCAGCTCTGAACCCGCGCTTCATGAGATGGGACCCGATACTATTAGTTCCGGATTAGTTCCCAATAATCCTATTTCTACATCATTTATACCACCAACAAGGCCCGAGTGGGATAGGTTATTTCAAACGATGTTTGATGAATTGTTCGATCCCCCAAGTGATGATACTCCAACACCTACAGTGATAGCTCCGATTCCCGAAGTTGTTGCTCAAGATAATGGAGATCAATCCGATGCATCCACTCTCACTATTGAACCGGATGTACCATCCCCCAGCAATTCTCAAACTACACCTGAATCTACACCACCTCTCGTTCCTAATGATGTTGAAGAGGATAATAATGATCACAATTTGGAATTTGCTCACGTACAAGAGCTTCCACACTTTGGTGTACCTATACCCGACCCTAACGAGGAATCTACATCAGAGGAAGCTCCTACAACCGTTTACTCCAGACCACAAAGGATTGAATTACACAACACTAAGTGGACAAAGGATCACGCAATCCGAAATATCATTGGTGACGCCGGAAGACCGGTCTCCATTCGCCATCAATTACAAGAGAGGGCAATATATTGTTACTTTGATGCTTTTCTCTCTGAGGTTGAACCCAAAACATGGCAACTAGCTATGGCACAATCATGCTGGATTGAAGCCATGCAAGAGGAACTCAATGAATTTCTACTACTTGAAGTAGGGGAATTGGTTCCGTTACCGACAACGTTAATGTTCTTACCTTGTTGTGGGTATATAAGGTTAAACTCGATGAGATGGGTGCTATATTAAAGAACAAGGCTAGAGTGGTCGCTCGTGGTTACAAACATGCATTGGGTATTGATTTTGAAGAATCCTTTGCTCTCGTTGCAAGATTAGAGGAAATTAGACTATTCCTCGCTTATGCTGCTCACATGAATATGATCGTCTACCAAATGGATGTTAAGATGGCATTTGTCAATGGTGAATTATGGGAAGAAGTCTATGTTAGCCAGCCAAATGGATTTGTGAACCCGGAGTATCCTAATCATGTGTACAAGCTAAATAAGGCTCTTTATGGGTTGAAACAAGCTCCGCGCGCATGGTACGATCTCCTATCATCATACCTTATCTTGGAAGGCTTCTCCAAAGGCAAAGTAGACCCAACATTATTCACTCTCAAGGAAGACAACGACATGATACTAGTACAAATTTATGTTGATGATATAATGTTTGCTGCCACTACCCAAGTTTTGTCTGATCTTTTAAGAAAATTATGTCCACACGTTTTCAGATGTCAATGATGGGAAAATTTTCATTTTTCTTAGGGTTACAAATTTCTCAAAATCCTTGAGGCATCTTCATTAATCGATCTAAATATGCTCTAGAATCATTGAAAAAGTATCATTTTGAAAACTGTGACCCCGCGGATACTCCAATGGTGGAGAGATCCATGTTAGATGAGGATAAAGATGGGATTGCTGTCGATCCAAAACTTTATCGTGGAATGATCGGCACCCTTCTCTATCTCACTGCTAGCAGGCTGATTTGAAATTTGCTATTTGCATGTGTGCCCGGTATCAGGCTCGGCCTACCAAAAAGCACTAACATGTTGTGAAAAGGATCTTTCGGTACATTAAAGGAACACGTCATCATGGTCTATGGTATCTGAAAGACTCCTCTATTGCACTAATATCATATGCAGATATGAATTATGCTGGGTGTCAAGATACTAGACCGAGCACATCTGGAAGCTTCCAACTCCTTGGAGATCGATTGATTAGTTGGGCATCAAAAAACACAGAAAAGCGCTGTGATATCTGATATGAGCAAAAACTCATATCAATTTATCAACAAATCACCCTAAAACACAATAAAAATACCTAAAGTTTATGCTATAAAGCGGAATTATGTGGTATGTTTTGTGTTTGTGCTCAAATAGGTAAGAATGATGCATTTTCAAGCAAACAAAGGAAAATCAAGCTTAATTTGATGAAAAAGACAAAAGAGGATCAAAAGTGACAAGACTTTAAAGATAAAGGACCTATCTTGACAATCTTCCAAAGATGAAGGACTAAAAGTGTAATTTTGTAAAAGTCAAGATCAAAGTCAAATCTGGTCAACTCTCAAGTCAACTCAGTCAAAGGATCAAATTTGTTCAAGAATGAAGTTTGAAGGACCAAATATGCCAAAGAAATGAAGTTGCTAGCTTAATAATACATTCTGCCAAGTCAAGGGATCATTTCTGCCATTTCTAGAAAGTTAATAGTGCTTAGTCCGTGACTAAAGCTCTAAACCAATGGGAAGCCAAGAAAAGTGGAACATGGATTGCCAACTCAGTGCAATTAATACACTTCAGCCGCCAGCCATTTATTGGTCACAATCTCAACAGTTAAAACGCACTATCCATTTTTCCACCAATGAGAATAGGACATGCAATAATCATAATATCCAATGTGGATAATGATCCGCAACTCATTCTTTTGGCCAGTTAAATCATGACACGTGTCATCTTCATCAAAACGAATTGCCAGATTCGACTTTGAGCTAGAAGCAATTTCAAGATAAGTTATAAACATCAAACTTGCTCATTTTTGAAGGACGAATCCAATGGTTACAACCAATTAGGCTGAAATCAACTCAAGATAAAATCCCCAAATCTGTTCTTCATCAGCAAAATCAATTTGACAGATTTTTGATACGTGGAAGCCTGGGATTGGTTCCAACACGTCACCAACCCCAACTGCTTTACTCTTGAAGTCTATAAATACCATGTTTAGCTTTCATTTTAGTAGTTGTAGAAAGTGTGAAATTTCACACACTTTAATTTTCCTCTCATCTCATTTTTAGTTCTTAGCTTAACAACTCAAGAGCTTGACACACTCTTGAGTCTATTATAGTTAGTTGTAACAGTTTAACTACCCTTGTAACTACTTTCCTACAATAAAATTCAAATTCTCATTTTCCCTCCAAAACTCTATTACCTATTCTACTGTTCATTACCTGCTTCCTTGATACTCTTGTTGCTGATTTTGGTTTGTTATGATCATAAATTGATCATAACTGACTAAGTGAGAAGATTGTAGCTGTTTTTGATCATCCAGTTCAGATATAGCAGATTTTGATGAATTCAGCCAGTTATGGTGATTCCTGTTGATTGTAGCTGTTGATTTGATTGTTGATAGTGTTTTCTAGTGCTAAGGTGGTGGTTAGCACTAGAATAGAGAGCTCAGCGCTCCTCTACTCCCCAAAGGAGGCCTTTGCTTAAGGTTTACATGTTTCTGATTTTCAATTCCTCTAAACAGTTGATGCCTGCTCAATTCTTAGATAATCTTGTTTGTTTGTATGATCAAAGTTGTTATAGTCTGTTACTGATCTGATTTTAGTGATTGAGTAGTTTCATTGTAGATTAATCATGCTTTTTAGCTTTGTTACTTTACATGTTTTCAGCTTATTTCAGTCATATAGCTTAGCTTATCACTTTGAGTTCTAGTTGTGTTCATAGCTTGTTACTAGTTCTCATACACTTCCTTTTGACTGTTAAACTTAGTTTGCTTAAGCTCTTAACTCAGTACAATCATTTGATCAATAATCATTCACAAAAACTTCAAAAAATTCAGTAAATGGTGTTTGGCATTAGTTTGTAAGTAGTTTTCAAGTATTGATAATTGGCAAACTTGTGTTCATTCTTAGTTAACAAGTGATATAAAGTAGTTTTCAGTCACTTTTAAGTCAAACTTTTGGTCAAAAAGGCAAATGGTAGTCTAAAAAGTGTGGGTCAGTTTTGTACAAGTTCTCATTCAGAAAGTTGTGATTTTGAATTGCTTGGCATTTAATTGATAGTTAATGAAATTCCACCAAACCAGTTCTCAAATCTTACTCATAATATGAAGTTTAAACTTGTGTAAGGAAAGTGTACAGTATTCAGTATTCAGCAAGAAATAAGCAAAAGTTTAAGCTCATTGAGCAAATGCAAGTTTCTGTAAATGGTAAACTGCTTTTTCATATCTCAATATCCACTTCATTAATTGGTTGATTTTCTTTCACAATATCATTTAGTAAGTGTTCCTGGTTAATTTTTGAGATTTTGAGCTTATTGAAAAATCTTGGTCAACAAAAGTCAACATAAGCACTCTTTTTGCTTATTTTAGAATTCTGAGCTTATTACTGGATGCTTTTTCATGAGATTTAATTTCCCGTTCTTCTTTTGAGCTTATTAATCATTTTCAACACTAAAATTTAGTTGTGCAAGTCTAGATTTCTTTGTAGCTTATTTTGTGCTTATTGAAATTGGCTTATCAGCTTTTTAATCACTTTTAGCTAAATTCCTTGGACAGGACTAGGTTAAATCTGATTTTAAGCTGTTTGCAAGTTGTTTGGTTAAAATTGGTTGAGAAATAAGCTCAAACGAGCTTATTAAAGGTTGTAACCCGTTTTTGATTAAAAGTTTTCAAAAATTGCACTTTGGTCCTTGATGAATTAGACCGTTTGTAATAATGGCTAAACTTGCATGTTTTTAGGGTTTTCAAAAGTTCAGTCCCTATACTTTCAGATTTGTTAAAATTCAGTTAGGAAGTTTGAATTTTGTTAAGAATTAGTTAAGTTGTTTGCATAGTTTTCATTTTCAGTCCTCATAGTTAACTGTTTTTACACTTTCAGTCCTTGTACTTGTTAGCTTTACATTTTTAGCATTTAAATTTCTTAGAATTTACATTTCTAGTCCTTATAGTTTATAGAATTTACATTTTGCATTTTAATTGAATAAAAACTTGGTAATTGCACTATGTTTTACATATAAGTAGACGTTATTTTTCATCTTTGCAAGGCATTGTTTGAATTAGCAATAGAATATCAAAAAAATATTAACAACCAATAACAGTTAAAAACCCGATATTGTTAGGACTTTCAATTTGTTAAGAACTGAGAAAAACGAACTTCAACTATACACATTTCAAATGGCGCCGCTGCCGGTTCTTTGACTTTACGAGAGACTATCGATTGACGGTTTTCATTGGCTTTTGGGATCCGTTCACCTTGTGAACGTTATTTTTACGTATCATAAATAAAAAACAAATAAAAAAATCAAAAATATAAAAATATATAAAAACTAAAAATTAACAAAACAATTCTTTTCCTAAAGAATTGACCAAACAAATTAAGAAATCCAAAAAGCAATCTTTTTCCTAAGAGATTGCACCCAAAAATATATATTATTGGTTTCTCTCGGTTTTTATGTATATATAGTATTTTCTCTTAAAAACTCATAAATAAAAAAATATTTTCCATATATTATTATAAGTAAATACGTATACGTATAAGAACAACCAATCTACATATTCTTCATAAGTATTGCCAAGGCAATACACCGTGTTGAGGGGCGTTCCGGTCCTTGACACGTGTATCGATCAAACAAAATAAAGCAAGAATAGATAAATACTCTCAATAAGCAACAATTCGAAGAATACAAACAATTAAGTGAATAGAAAGGCGATGTGCTATAAAATTCTATCTAAGGGTCAATAGGTACTTAAGTGCTTCGCGCCACCTAACCCCCCGTTCACTTGTGAGTATTCTAAGAAGGAAGGCTTCATTGGGGGTCTTGCACCCAAGTAGTACATACATATATATTATTTTCTTGTGGATATTTCATATTGAAACTCGAAGAGGATACTCCTTTTCTCTTCAAAGTCACACGAGAGCTTCTCTCTTATTCCTCGTATTGAGTTGCATGCTCACTCGCGGGCGTGCACAAATACCGATTGGTGTACAACCTCTTCCTCCGAAAAGGAAGAAAAAGAGAAAGAGTAAGACCACCACCGTCCATCAAGCCGATCACGAGAATCATACTTTGACTCATCCACAACAAGAAGCCATGGCTGTTGATAATCGTTCTTTGATGGAACGTTTGCAATCCAATGTTCACGGATATGCTAATGCTATTAGGATTCCCGACATTCCCGCAAATTCATTTGAGCTAAAAACGGCTATGATTACCTTGGTTTCACAAACACCTTTCTATGGTCACAAGAATGATAATCCTCATGATCACCTTAAGAGATTCCTTGCTCTTTGCAATACCCTTAAGTACAATGGAGTTCCACATGATGCTATCAAGTTGATATTAGTGCCATTTTCACTAGAGGGAGCCGCTAAGCATTGGTTAGACACCCAACCACCTGATAGTATCACCACATGGGATGGTTTCACTACTAAGTTTTTGAACAAGTTCTTTCCCCCATCTAAGACCACGGCTTTGAGAAACTTAATTATAGGCTTTCAACAAAAACCTAGTCAATCCTTTAGTGATGCTTGGGAGGAGTTTAGAGAGTTATTGAGGCGATGCCCTAACCATGGATTGGATGAAGTTCACCAAATCAATACTTTTTACGATGGCCTTAAACCTCATCACCAAGATTCACTCAATGCTTCCGCGGGAGGGAATATTCTTCTTAAATCCATTCAAGAGGCCGTGGACATCATTGAGACTAAAGCAATGGTTCAAACAAACACTCAATTTGAAGAAAGGGTTCATGTTATCCAAAACGATTCTCAAACACCTTGTGATAACCAATTCCTCAAGTATCACCAAGAACTCATGCAAAAGATAGATAGAGATCATGAGACGAGTTTTAAGCAACAACAAGAAATGATTCAAGCCATTAAGAGCCTTTCATTGAACAATTCTTCAAATAATGTGAATGCCATTACTCTTTCTTGTGTAACTTGTGGAGGCCCCCATTCTTATGAACAATGTGATAAGGTGCAAGTTTATCAAGGGGAATGTTATGCTTACTAAGAGGAACATCGTGAACACTTCAAGCCAAATATCAATCCAAATAACCTTTCTTACAAGTCCCAAAATTACCTTACTCCATCGGGATTCTCACCCCAACCACCCACCCAAATTCAACAAAATCCTCCTCAAGTGTTACAAAGGAATCAAGGGCAAAGACCACCTTACCAAGGAAATAACTACAAGGCACCCAACAATGTTCAACATCAAGGAAATAACTTTTATCCACCACATCAAGGATTTAATCAACCTATTCCACCTTTCCCAAATCAAGGATACTCTCAAATACCAAATCAAGCTTACCCTCAAATTCAAAATCAAGGATATGGGATGCAAGAGACTCAAGAGTATGTTGACAAGAGAATGCGTGAAATTGAAAAGAGAATGAATGACCAAATGAAACTTGCATTGGATTCACAAACCAATAGGCTTTTAATGGCATTCAATCAAAGACCACAAGGGGCTTTACCTTCCAACACACAAACAAATCCAAGGGCAAATGTTAATGCTATTACAACAAGAAGTGGAAAGACAACAAAGGATCCTTCACCTTCTAAACCTCCTATTGTTCCACCCACTTTTGTTCCTACTTGTGACAAGCCTTCTACCTCTACTTCACCACCTCAAAATGCTCCCATTCACTAAATAACACCTTCTCAACCTATTCTTACTTCTCCTCTACCTTCCACACCTCCCAATGAAGAAGCTAACAAAGACAAATCTTCCACTACAACACCTATTCCACCTACACCAAAACCTACTCTTCCATATCCTTCAAGGTTGAAAAAGGACAAGTTAAAGAACAAGGATGACATCCAAGTCTCAAATTTCTTAAGGATGTTCAAGCAACTCAACATCAACATATCCTTTGCGGAAGCTCTTGCTTATATGCCAAAGTTTGCTAAGATGTTCAAGGATTTACTCTCCAACAAAGAAAAATTGGTTGATTTGCCCAACACATCCCTTAATGAAAATTGTTCCGCCGTGCTACTTAAAACCTTACCAACAAAACTTGGAGATCCGGGGCGTTTCTTGATACCTTGTAATTTTCCCGGTGTTGAAAATTGCATGGCTATGGCGGATTTAGGGGCAAGCATTAACCTCATGCCTTTATCGGTTTGGAAAAAACTCTCTCTTCCCGAGCTCACTCCCACTAGGATGACCCTTGAATTAGCCAACCGAACCATAGCTTACCCCGTAGGTATATCGGAGGATGTGTTTGTAGGTGTGGATAAGTTTACATTTCCGGCCGACTTTGTAGTGGTTGCTTATGACATGGATCCTAGAGTTCCTTTGATTGTTGGTAGACCGTTTTTGAGAACGGGTCGTACTTTGATAGATGTGGCGGAAGGAGAATTAATTATGAGAGTAGAGGCTGAGAGAGTGGTGTTTAAGTTAGGGAAAGTTTATGATAGGAAAGAGGTTAAGGAGTCTAGACCTTGTGAGACTATTAACATAGTTGATGTGCTAGATGAGGTGTGTGATGAACACTTCCATGATGCTTGTAAGAGTACTAGTGATGAGATGCCCCATGTTGAAACCGTGGCCTCAATTGCTCCCTCTTTAACACCTTTTGGAGAGAGTGATTTCCTCTTGGAGGAATTTGAGTCAAACTTTCTTGGTGATGATGATTCTCCCATTAATTGGGAAGAAGATATTCTTACTATCCAAAAGTTGCTCAATGAGGACCCTATTCCTTCTCCTATTCCACAAGAAGTTACCAATGAGGATCCTTCCATAGTAAAACCTTCCATAGAGAGTCCACCTCCCATTGAACTTAAGGACCTTCCATCCCACCTAGAGTATGCTTTCATAGAGGGCAAAGACCAACTACCCATGATCATTGCTAAAGAGTTAAAAGAGGATGAGAAGGAGCAACTTATTGAAGTCCTTAAGAAACACAAGAAAGCCTTAGCATGGAAAATATCCGACATAAGGGGAATTGATCCACATTTTTGTACACACAAAATCCTTATGGAGGATGACTACAAACCCGCCATTCAAAGTCAACGAAGAGTTAACCCAAAAATCCATGAGGTCATTAAGAAGGAAGTGATTAAACTCCTTGATGCGGGTATGATTTACCCCATTTCCGACTCTCCATGGGTTAGCCCGGTACATTGTGTTCCAAAAAAGGGTGGAATCACCGTAGTGCCTAATGAGAACAATGAGCTTATTCCTACAAGACTTGTCACCGGTTGGAGAGTTTGTATTGATTATAGAAAACTCAATGAGGCTACTAGGAAAGACCATTTCCCATTACCTTTTATAAATCAAATGCTTGAACGCTTAGCGGGAAATGAGTACTATTGCTTTCTCGATGGCTTTTCAGGTTACTTCCAAATACCCATTGACCCTAAGGATCAAGAAAAGACCACATTCACTTGTCCCTATGGTACATTTGCTTACAAGAGGATGCCTTTTGGTTTATGTAATGCACCGGGGACGTTTCAACGGTGCATGATGGCGATTTTCCATGACATGATAGAGCAAACTATGGAGGTTTTTATGGATGATTTTTCCGTCTTTGGAAATTCATTTACCTCATGTCTCACCAATCTAGAGAGAATGCTTAAGCGTTGTGAGGAAACACGTTTAGTGCTTAATTGGGAGAAATGTCACTTTATGGTGAAAGAGGGTATTGTTTTAGGACAAAAAATATCCAACAAGGGATTAGAAGTGGATCGAGCTAAAATTGATGTGATTGCTAAGCTTCCCCCACCCACCTCGGTTAAAGGTGTGAGGAGTTTCTTAGGTCATGCGGGATTTTATAGGCGCTTTATATAAGATTTTGTAGAACAATGATAATCTTTGTGAAACAAGGGGGTTGATGTTTTTCTAGAGAGAGAAAGTTAGAGAGAGAAGTGAAGGAAACTTGTATATTGAAATGAAAGAAATAAACAACCAACACCTCTTTCCATGGTGGAAAGAGGTTTAAATACCACAAGTCCTTAATGGACTTGGGCTTCCGGCCCATGAACATGCTCATGGGTCGGGCTATTTAATAAATGAAACTAAACTTAACTACGAGCCTATAACTACATTGTTGGAGTGACTAAGACTTTCTAAATGCGTAAAACGTATTTCCAACAATCTCCCCCAAAGGGAGGTCACTCCAAATTTACAAAGTCCTAATCTAGCATGTTAGATCTTGTTCTTGAGCTCGTAGTCTTCTTTTCTTTCTTTTTCTTTTCTTTTGTGAATATATGTTGAATGATATCAGCCTTTTGCTTGGAACACGTTCTTTTGGCCTTTCGCGTGCAGTCTTTATTTTTTCTTGTGAGGTTCGCCTCTTTGTGACTTCATGTCCCACACACTTATCCTTTGTTGAATTCTTGAAAGTTTCAGAGTCGATACAGCGGAAGACTTTTAGGTCATACTTTCTTGAATTTGCAGGAGTATTTGATGCTGAAGGAATAAGCATGTGAGGACGTCTTCAACAGGTACACCGCAACGCCACCGTCTTCAACTGGTACACAGCAACGCCACCGTCTTCAACAGGTACACAGCAACGCTACTGATGAGACTGCTTTTATACATAGTCTCATCTTCCAAATAGGGCTTAAAATGCATTAAATATCATCAAAATACCCAAATATATGCTTGTGTTTGTTGCTTGTGTATTTTAGGTACGGATATTGAGATAATGACAAAAGATCACAAGAATCATACAAAAACGAACACGGGAAACGAAGCCGCACAATGAACCAAGCCCTAGTAAAGACTTTCCCAAGATCAACCCTTGAATATTTGAAGAATTATGAAGAAGGGTCCTCCAATTATGAAGAATTGACACTTTATACCCTTGTATCCTCATAATTACAAGTTTGGTCCCTAAAGTTTGTCAAAATTACAAAAAGGGCCCTTAACTTTGAAGAATTGGCAAGTTTAGCCCCTCAACAAAGCTAAATTGTCAACCAATATCATCCACAAAGTCAAATACATCACGAAGTCCTTCAAAGTACAAGAAATGACAAGTTTGGTCCTTTGAAAAATCCAAAATTACACAAAGGACCCTCAACTTTCAACATTTGGCAAAAATGGTCCCTCAATCATCAAGACTTGGCAATTTCAGTCCTCCAAATTATCAATATTGCAAGTCTAGACCATTATCATTGAAGAAAATACCAATTCAGCCCTTAAAGAATTCAAATATGGCAAGAATTACCCCTGATTTCACTTTGCAAAAGTTTTTGGGCCAGAAATGTAAAAAGGCAAAAGTTGACAAGGAAGAAAGTGGGTGTTGATAGAGTTAGAAGTGAAAAGACAAGAAGAAGGAAAACAAAGGGTTTAAACTGGCCAGACACCAAACTTACCTAGTCCACTCCCAAGCTGCCATGTGTCCCACTCACTAAATCCCACCAATCCCATTCCACCATTGCTCCACCTCAGCTTTCCACTTAACCAGATTATAACTAATTAATATTAGTTACAAAAACACGCGCTAAACACCCCATTCAAACCTTAATCTGGATCAAAACATGCACTATTCATCATAAGAACAAATTTGGGTTTTCTTAATCCGTTTGTAATTAGCACCCAGTAACCTCCAGAATTATAATTAGGGTCTCCCTAATCACAACCAAACTCACAAACAGCTTGCCACATCATTCCTTTGTCACATGTTTTACCCTGCTTTCTACCCCTTGGAGAAGATGACAAAACAGGACAGCCATCCAACGCCCCACATCCTTGCTTCAAACTTAAGCTTATTATGGGCCATTGATCAAATTCTACACTTGCCAACTCACATATACAGCCAAGAAGACATCACATGATCTTGAAGATATTCAAATCCCAAGGGCACATTAGGAACTTCATGTATTAGGGTTTTACTTATTTCTTCAGCTTTCTAGGACATGTAAGGCTATATATAAAGCCCTTAGGTCTCATTGAGACGTTTGCTTTTGGTTTTTCCTTTGTTCAAACACTTGTAAATCCTCTTTATAATTAATGAATTTGAGTTAAGTGCTTTTAAGAAAGACCAAGTGCCATCTTTATTCTGCTTGTTTATGTTCTTAGTTTACTGCTTTTGAAGTTTAAAACCTGTTTTCAAAAGAGTAGTGTGCACAAGTTTGCATATTTTCCTCATTTTCTTGATATTTTGCTAAGTCTTGTTCCAATCTTGGAATTCTTGGGCTATAGGGCTGATCATAGCATCCTAACTGAGTTGGTTAAGGTGTGGTGAGGCTTATAACTTGGGGATAATCAAGTGTGGGGTAACAAGTTTGCATTAATCAAGTTTTTCCCAAGTTTCTGATTTTTCATGTTATTGTGCTTAACCCTTGTTCAATCTTAGCAGGCTTTTTGTGGAAGCTTGTGCTTGTTCTTGCTAGCACATAAGCTCAAAATTCGTGGGTGTGGATGTGCATCCATGAGGTTTGCATACTTAATCTCCAAATCTGCTTAAATTGTGATTTTTGGTGATATTTGTATGAAACTGTTGTTCTTGTGAATTTTGTGGCTTGTTCTTGCTTGAATCTGTTTATTAGACTTGTTTTAGTGTTAATTGATGCTTGGTTGGCCTGAAATCTTGTTTTGCTTTTGAAAATTTTGATTTGAAAAAGTTAAAGGGGTGTTTGGGTCTACTGGTTTATGCTTGTAATCTGTTTTTGTGTTAAGGGAAAGTGTTGTTTATGCTTTGTATCTGCTATACCTTTGTTTGAGAGTGTTTTGCTGCAAGTTTTTGGGTTTGAACACTTGAATCAATCAATCTGCTATATAGGCCTTGTTTCTGCTTGTTTTGACCTAGGATTTTGGGAACACTTAGTGTGTATGCATGCTTAGGGATAAAAGTGGTTTAAACAAAGTTAACATAACCTGTTTGAAAGATTTGAGGTGTTGAAATTGGCTTGTGTGTCAAATACATCAGCATAAGTAGAAAACTGCATGTGTTAGTGTTCATCAGTAACTTTCATTGCTTGAATCTTGCTTAATTCTTTGAACCAGTGCATGAAACCTGTTTAGACTTGCTTATTGGAGTTTATTATAGCTTTTGTGTGCAGTTGGTTGAATTTGGCTGGCTGATTTGTGCTAAAACTGCTCTTGAATGCTTAACTGCTTATTGTTCATGTCTGATGAATGATTGATTAAACTGTATCAATTGGGTGTTAGTGATTGTGTTATTTTGATTGTGATTGACTCCTTTTGATCCAAAGATCAATTGGGTGCCTTTGTGAAATCTGAATCCAAGAAAAAGTCACTAAAGACAAAAAGTCAAAATAGTCAAGCAGTGGAAAAAGTTTCCACTGCTCAACATCCAAAACTAGCCCCTGCTAGTGTAATTTTGTCATCAGCTTATCAATAAGCTATTCTAGCTTATTCTGACTTGCAACAACTTATTTTTGTGATAGATCTTCATTATTTGACCCATTTAAGTGAACTGGAGCTTATGAGACTTTGACTTTGACTTTTTACTAGAAAACCCACTTGTTTGACTTTTAACATAAGTGCTTATTTGATTTTCCAGCTTATTGAGTGTGCTTATTTGAAAGGTCTTTGGTTTTTAAGCTTATTTTTGTCAAAATAAACATTTTGCAACTTGAATCAGCTTCTGAGGTGGTCTAGATCATAAAAACGACTATTTTGTCGTTTTGTGAATAAGTTTGTGACATGTTTCTGGCTTATTTAGTGGGCTTATTTGAAATTTCTTTTTGCAAAAGTCTTTGTTAGGTCAAAAGAAGGTTGTGTGTTAAATTTTAGCTTATGGCATCAGCTTATGGCTTAATGGGCCAAAAAGCCCATTAAGAATAAGCTGCTTATTATAAGTTAGCTTATTTTACATTTTCAGCTTTTGGGCCTTTGGAAAAAGTTGTTTAAAATCAAATTTTGAGTCAACCTGTGCTTTTTGAGCTTATTTTGAGCACTTTTTTCTTATTGGGCCTTAATTAAGCCCAATAAGGGACTGTTTTAGGTTTGGCCCATTTTCTAAGCCCAATAGGGGTATTTAGGTAATTTCACTTTCATTTCTGAGTTATTTAGGTTAAATTAAGCTATTTTGCAAGTTTTTAGAATTTTTTATAATTTTTGGATTTTTAATATTATTTTAATATTATTTTATTATTAAAAATTAAAAGTCTGATTTTCTAGGTTTTTATATTTTTCCTAGGTTCTAAATACTTAATTAGGATTTTTGAAACTTTTCAAATATTTTCTAGGTCTTTTAATTATTTTCTATAATTAATTTAAGATTTAATTGATTTTAGGAGTTTTTAATTGTTTAAAAATAGTTTTAATTGGTTTTAAAATTTTGAAAAATAGTTTTTAGCTTAATTAGAGTATTTTTGAGGTTTACAAACTTGAAAATCTTGTTTAGGGCTTTTTAATAATTAATTTTAATTTTTAGGGCTTTAATTAGCATTAAAAAGTCATTATCTAATTAATTAAAAGGTTTTTGCAAGTTTTGATTTTTTGTAAACTCTTAGAATATTATTAGGGATTTTTGGTAATTTTTAGAAATTTTTAGGTTAAGATTTTAATTTTGGTGGTTTTTACGACTTTACGTGTACGCCTTTTTAGACTTAGTTTAATCCGTCTTCATAACCGTCATTCTCTTCTAATCCTCTTTCTATTCTTCTTTCTCAAATATAATCACAAATTAATCCATATCATTACACACATAACACACTAGCCTCCTTGAGAACGAACTTAATTGGGTCATTCACACACGGTTTTCCTAAATCGTCGTGCTCACTTGCCCTATTTATTGCTCTTTTCCTAAAGGGTGGTAAAAACTCAACTATCATTTTTGGCGCCGCTGCCGGGGAGGCGTGTTGTGTTTTGATTTGGCATTGTTGTTTTTATACTAACCATAATTAGTATTTGTATTAGTAGCACTCTACTAATACGTATTATCGTTTTTCGGTTTTTGTGTGAATATTATTACTATATTGTATACGTAGAACAATAAATACACAAGTACTCCAAATACGTGAGAAATCACAACCTTGACTTGGGAGGTCATTACCCAATCATTGTATTCGAATCTCAAACCAAAGAAAAAGGCAAAAATAGATAAATACTTTCGTGAAGCTTAATCTTGAAAATACAAACTATAAGGTGGGTATAAGGCGGATATTATAAAATATATCCTAAGGAAAAAGGCTCTAAAGTGCTTCGCGCCGCCTCGTTTCCCCGCTTGCTTGTGAGTATTTGATTGTGAGAGTGAATCGAGGGTTTTGCCGCCCAAAGTATTACTAAGTATCATATATATTTTCTTGGTTTCTATTGATTAAACCCTCTTGAACGATTTGGTGTTCCACCATCGTTCTAAAGTCATCGAAGGCGTTCACTCCACGTGTTCGTTTTCATTCCTTGAGGCTTCGTTAATCAAGAGATTTGATTAAGGAGGAGATTTGTGGAATTTTTGTCTACCTAATACATTTCACCAAGCTCCAAAAAGGTTAATACAATCAAAAACCACAAAAAAAAAATTGAAAAAAATACAAAACACCAAAAAGAATCTTCTTTGCTCATCCCCTCGTTGTACGTGACGTTTATGCTAACTCGAAATCAAGCAAGACGTGCTCGTAAACGAAAGAACAAAACTCCCACTCCCAACAATTCTAGTGAGGAGTCTCCTATTGACGAACCCATTGTAAGAGAAGCACCAACCATGGCGAATCGAACTATGATGGAGTTACTTCAAGCACCCACCGAGGGTTATGGAGAGGCTATTGTGATTCCCGCTATCCTTGCGGAGAATTTTGAGGTTAAGACGGGTTTGTTGTCCATGATTCAAAACAACAAATTCCGTGGTGATGAGAAGGACAATCCTCACAACCATATCCGCCAATTCAATCGTCTTACCGCTACTTGCAAGTTTAAGGATGTCTCTAACGACTCGATTAAGATGATGTTTTTTCCGTATTCCTTAGCGGGGCCCGCAAAAATTTGGTTAGAGAAAGAGCCACCCAATTCTATATTGACGTGGAAGGATCTCGTGTCTAAGTTTGTGAACCAATTTTTTCCGCCCTCTAAGACTACGCACTTGAAAAACGAGATTTCAAAGTTTTCACAAGAATTTAATGAAAGTTTTTCAACGGCTTGGAATAGGTTTAAGGAAATGTTACATGAATGTCCTCATCACGGTTTTTCCGATTTGCATCAAATTGACACGTTTTACAATGGACTTAATGATCATGAAAGGGATTATTTGAATGCCGCCGCGGGTGGTAATTTTTTGTGTAAAACGGTTGAGGAAGCTTTGGTGATAATTGAAAATAGATCTAAGGTGTATAGTCCTCGTAGCACGTCTAGTGTTCGTAAGGCTTCGTCTTCGGCTTCACCTTCTTTGTCTAATACCATCGATGCTTGCCAAATTGAGGCAAACTTGGAAAACAAGATTTTTGATAAGTTGAAAGGACTTTTGATTGAGTTTAAAGTTGGTGAACCAAGTGCTCCCGCTACGGCTAAAGCGGTTGAGGTTTCTTGCATGTATTGTGGTGGAGGTCATGATTTCTCCGAGTGCATTACCAACGGTGGTAACACTTCGAGTGCCTTCGCGGCCACGGGAAATTACAACCAAAACGGTCAAGTTTCCCGCTCTAATCAAATGACTCCACCGGGTTTTGGAACAAATCAAAATGCTAACAACTATCGCAACAATCAAGTTGGTTTTAAGAACAATTACAACAAGGGAAACTATGGGAATCAAGGGGCTAATAATCAAGTTTCAAACAAAAATGATTTTCAAAATAACAACAAAAGTTTGCAAACATTGAAAGATCTTCCAAGTGAGTTTGTTGAATATGCTAGTGGTAATGATGCTAGGTTTGACAACATACAAAGAGAAATCATTAGCCTAAGATCCGAGTTTAAAAACGACTTGAAGAAAGAGTTGAAAAATGAGTTAGCCAATGAACTTAAAATCCACACCAACAAGATGGAAGGAAATGTCACTAGGTTGCAACAAAACCAACAAAAAATGGAACAAGGGCAACATGAGATTAAACAAGAGATGCTTAAGGCCGAGAAAAGGCAAACCGAAGCCGTATTGAGGCAATCTAATTTTGAAGATAAAATCTCGTCTATGATTGAGGCAATAATGTGTAAACCGTCGTCAAGTGGTCTTCCTAGCAACACCATATCCAACCCTAAGGGTGAGATGAAAGTGATTACCAACCGTAGTGGTAAGACACTTAAGGAGCCGATTCCTCAACCAATTGCTCCTACGGAGGAAGCAATTGAGGAAGAACCCGAGGTGGTGGTCCAAAAGGAGCATGTCCCAATCCCACGAAGTACCGCTCATACCACACCTATGGTTGACCCATTACCATCATTGGAACCCGAGATTCCAAAGGCTATGCCTACTATGCCTCAACCCACACCACCTTTGCCCTATCCATCGAGACTTAGGAAGGAGAAACGTCAAGAGCGTGACAATTACCAATTTGAGCTTTTTATGAAAATGTTTCGTGATTTGCACCTTAATGTGAGTTTCGCCGATGCTTTGGTCATGATGCCTCGATTTGCCGCTAACTTTAAGAGTATGTTGAACAACAAGGAGAAATTGCACCAATTGTCTAGTTGTTCGTCGGTTTATCTTAATCGCATACCTCAAAAAGTCGGTGATCCCGGTAAATTTTTGATCCCTTGTGCAATCCAAGACATGGAAGAATGCTTCGCCTTGGCCGATCTTGGTGCTAGCATTAACTTGATGCCACTTGCAATCTTCAAGTCGCTTAATCTTCCTAATCTTACTCCTTCACTAATGTCTATCGAGTTGGCCGACCATTCCACAATTCCCGCATGTGGTTTGGTGGAAGACGTTTTTGTGAAAGTGGGGAAGTTCTACTATCCCGTAGACTTCATTGTTGTTGATATCCCCACAGATCCTCAAGTTCCTCTCATTTTAGGTCGTTCGTTTTTAGATACGTCTATGGCTTTGATCGATGTGCATGCTAGAAAGATCACCTTACGTTTCAACGACGAGGAACTTGTTATAAACGCAAGTCAAAACTCTCAAATTTCTCATGTTTATTCCGTTGCAACCATAAACCTCGTTGATATGATCGACGTGGTTTGCGAGGAATTTTCACAAGAAGTTCTAGGTTTTGGTGATGAAGAAACTAGTGGCAATCCCACTATGTTGGATCCAATTCTTGATAATTCGACACCAACCTTCACTCCATTTGAAGGTGGTGGTTTTACGTTGGAAGAATGCAATGTTCCACGTACTTGTGACGAAGACCTCGACAACGATGAGGACTTCTCGATTATCAAGGATTTTCTTAACGATTTCCCATTTCCTCCACCCGAGGAGGTTATGAGTATCGAGCCCAAATCTTCACTTGAGGAACCACCTATTCTCGAGTTGAAAGATTTACCTCCTCACCTCGAATATGTCTATTTGGAGGAGGACGACAAGTAGCCGGTTATTATTGCAAAGGATCTTTCGAATGATAAAAAAACCGCACTTGTCGATGTTCTAAAGGCTCACAAAGAGGCGATTGCGTGGAAGTTATCCGAAATTAAGGGGATCGATCCCAAGTTTTGTACCCACAAAATCTTAATGGAGGAAGATTTCAAGCCAACAATCCAAAGTCAAAGGAGGGTGAATCCTAAAATCCACGACGTCATCAAAAAGGAGGTCCTTAAACTCCTTGACGCGGGAATGATTTACCCTATTTCCGATAGCCCTTGGGTGCGTCCGATCCATTGTGTCCCTAAAAGGGAGGGATGACCGTTGTGCCAAACGATGCCAACGAGTTGATTCCCACTAGACTCGTGACCGGATGGAGAGTGTGCATTGACTATCGTAAGTTGAATGAAGCCACTCGAAAAGACCATTTTCCCTTGCCCTTCATGGACCAAATGTTGGAGCGTCTTGCGGGAAACGATTTCTATTGCTTTTTAGATGGTTTTTCCGGTTACTTCCAAATTCCCATCGATCCTCGTGATCAAGAAAAAACTACGTTTACGTGTCCATATGGAACGTTTGCCAATCGTAGAATGCCATTCGGACTTTGCAATGCACCGGGAACTTTCCAACGATGCATGATGGCTATTTTTCATGATATGATCGAGAAGACGATGGAAGTCTTCATGGATGACTTTTCCGTGTTTGGTGATTCCTTTACTTCGTGTTTGTCGAACCTTGAGAGAATGTTAAAACGTTGTGAGGAAACCAACCTTGTGCTCAATTGGGAAAAATGTCATTTTATGGTTAAAAGTGGAATCGTCTTAGGGCACAAGGTCTCGAAAGCGGGGATTGAGGTAGATCAAGCTAAGGTAGACGTCATCGCCAAATTACCTCATCCCAAAACCGTCAAGGGAGTTAGGAGTTTCCTAGGCCACGCGGGCTTTTATCGACGATTCATCAAGGATTTCTCGAAGATTTCTCGACCCATTACACATCTTCTTGAAAAAGAGGCACGTTTTGTCTTTGACGAAGATTGTGTACGAGCCTTTGAGATCCTTAAGAGGAAACTAACCGAAGCTCCCATTCTTGTTGCTCCCAATTGGAACCTTCCCTTTGAGCTCATGTGTGATGCTAGTGATTACGCTATAGGGGCCGTTTTAGGGCAACGTCATGATAAGCACTTCTTGCCTATTCACTATGCTAGCAAGACGATGACCGAGGCTCAACTTAAATACACTACAACGGAAAAGGAGTTCCTTGCCGTGGTGTATGCATTTGAGAAATTCCGACCTTATCTCGTCTTGACGAAATGCATAGTGTATACGGACCATTCGGCTATTAAGTATCTCATGGCAAAGCAAGATGCTAAGCCGAGATTACTTCGTTGGATTCTCCTCCTTCAAGAATTTGATCACACCATTGTTGACAAAAAAGGAGCCGAGAATCTAGCGGCCGATCATCTCTCTCGTTTGGAAGATCCTCACCAAAGTGTTTACGAGCCTAAGGAAATCACCGAAACATTTCCGCTCGAGACACTTGGTGTAGTGGATTCTAAGCTTGATTCTTCTACCCCATGGTTTGCGGATTTTGCAAATTACCATGCGGGTAACTTCATCATTAAGGGTATGACGACTCAAGAAAAACGAAAATTCTTTCGTGACGTCAAGTTCTACTTTTGGAACGACCCTTACTTGTTTCGAACTTGTGCGGATCAAATCATCCGACGTTGTGTTTTTGGCACCGAAGCTTCTAACATCCTTAGAGCTTGCCATGAGGAACCCACGGGTGGTCACCACGGTGCTAATCTCACGGCTAAGAAGGTGTTTGATGCCGGCTTCTTTTGGCCTACTATTTACCGAGATGCACAAATTCTTGTGAAGTCTTGTGATGCATGCCAACGACAAGGAAAAGCCTCACAAAAAGATGAAATGCCACAAAATATCATTCAAGTATGTGAGATCTTTGACGTTTGGGGTATAGACTTTATGGGGCCGTTCCCATCATATCGTGGTAATAAGTACATCCTTGTTGCGGTTGACTACCTATCTAAGTGGGTGGAGGCGAAGGCCTTGCCCACTAATGATGCTCGTATGGTAGTTAAGTTCTTGAAAAGTTTGTTTGCTAGGTTTGGAACCCCTCGTGCGATCATAAGCGATCGTGGAACCCATTTTTGTAATGACCAATTCGAAAGGGTTCTAAGGAAATATGGGGTTACACATCGTCTTTCTACGGCTTATCACCCACAAACGAGTGGGCAAGTCGAGGTTTCAAACCAAGCATTGAAGAGGATCTTGGAGAGATCCGTAGGAGAAAACCGACAATCTTGGTCGGATAAGTTAGACGATGCTTTATGGGCCTTTAGGACCGCTCATAAGACACCCATTGGGTGCACTCCCTATAAGCTTGTGTATGGAAAGAATTGTCATTTGCCTATCGAGTTAGAACACAAGGCTTATTGGGCCCTAAAGCATTGTAATGATGACATGGAGACCGCGGGAAAACACCGGAAAATGCAATTAAATGAATTGGATGAATTGAGAGACATTGCTTATGAAAATTCATTGATTTACAAAGAGAAAACTAAAAAGTTGCATGATTCAAAAATTAAAAACCGGGTTTTTAACATTGGGGATCAAGTATTGCTTTTTAATTCAAGATTGAAAATTTTTTCCGGTAAATTGAAATCCCGTTGGTCCGGTCCATTCACCGTGACTCAAGTGTTTCCTTATGGGACCATCGAGCTAGCTCAAGATGATGGTCCTAACTTCAAGGTGAATGGACATAGGTTGAAGCACTACTTTGGTGGGGAAGTTCCATCCTTGAACTACCTCGACCAAGTCACCTTCCCCAATGATAATTAGTATTGAGGGGATCGAGTCGAGCTCATGACTCGGTAATCAAAAACGAGGAGCCTCGTGGGGGAGTCCCATGCTTATCCTATGTACATATTATCGCTTTCTTAGTCTAATGTAGCTTACGTGTGGGGATTTGTGCCCTTCCAACCTTTGTTTCGTGGTTGTTTGTGATATGTGGTTTTTAGATCATGATCTTCACGATTGGAGCCTCTCGTGTTCGTTTTATGAGAGCACTCGATCGTTTGCTTTGGAGACATTTCTCAATATCCATGATATATCCTTTTGATGTTCTAACCTTAGGTTTTTAGTACACTTCATAAACGACTATTACTTATTGGTTACACCCTTTCCATGCTAGATTAGGCATTCGACTACGTCTCTAGTATGGGGTGTTTGCACCCCTAGACTCGAAACATTGAGGACAATGTTTAACTTTAGTATGGGGGGTGAATAGATACTTGCCTTGCCAAACCTTCACGCTTTCCAAAGTTTATCGTTTTGTTTATCATTTTTGTTGCAAAATAAGGCTAAAAATGGCCAAATTTTAAATTTTTCTCATGTTTTATAAGTGTTTGAAGACACGAATGTAGGTTTTCCGATGGCGAGAATAAGAGTAATTTTTGACTCGACCGTGCGTGTTGAGCACTTAGCTTTGATTCCTTAACTACACATTAGGCCAAGTCTCTTAAATGAGGACGAGAAATGATAGAGTTAATTATAAGTTACTATGCTAAACGTAGAATACTCGTATTCTTTCAAAAACTCATGTGTTCTCGTTGTTTGCTTATTCTCCCTTCGCATGTAAATATTTTTGCTTAATAAATATTGACTTAGCGGTTTAGTTGGGATTGTTGGGTTTCTAGTCTTTTCTAGTAGCTTCCGTGTAATTAAATTGGGAAGACATTAAGGTATCGCCAGCGTCACGGTTTTGAAGTATTGGCACCCGAATAATCGAAAGCTTCACCCAATAATAAGATTTCAAGTGCTCACCTAAATCAAGCAAACAATTTGAAGCCCCACAAGGCCGAAAAATCTATGCAAAATTGAAAGTGAATCAAGCCTTAATCTTCGAAGCTTTAAAGATCCAAAATTCGCCTTAGCGTGAGGATATACGTCTTTGGCTAATAAAACCACCGATGAGGCGGATAATAAAAGGCAAGGCAAGACCGAAGTCATAATAAAAGCTTCATGGCGAAGTTGAATAAAAGATGGAGGTAAACCAAAGATAATAAAGCCCTTCCGTTAGGGGGCGTATAAAAGTCTTGGTAATAAGTCTCATGTTCAAAACCGTTATAAAACCGTGTTTATCGATTCTTCTTGTCAACTTAATTTTTTAACATCATCGTCTATTAGGAGGGGTTATTGATTTGATGGTCTTAGTTACACCGTTAGGACTCTATTTTTAGACCTAAATCTCTATTATCGTATAAGTCAAACAATGTATCCTCGCGAAACATTCAAGACAAAATAAAATATAAGAGATACAACTTAGGAATAATGGGAGGATAAGTACGTGATTAGGGCATATGAGTAGTGTTAGCATTACTAACTTATAATGACAATGATCTCGTTGCATGCTTAGCATGGAATTGGAGTGAAAATCGAGGACGATGAAATTATTTCTAACGAAGCATTCACGTGTTCTTGTTCTATGAACCTAAACGTCCCATTTTGCGATGAAAATCATACATTATGTCTATAACACAAGTAGTAGTAATAATAGTAGCATAGCTAGTTTATCGTTCAATAAAGTGAATAAAATGAATTTTGGAGATGCTTTGATACTTTATTCTAGTATTGCGTGAGGGCACGGCAATGGTTTAGTATGGGGGAGTGATGAGACTGCTTTTATACATAGTCTCATCTTCCAAATAGGGCTTAAAATGCATTAAATATCATCAAAATACCCAAATATATGCTTGTGTTTGTTGCTTGTGTATTTTAGGTACGGATATTGAGATAATGACAAAAGATCACAAGAATCATACAAAAACGAACACGGGAAACGAAGCCGCACAATGAACCAAGCCCTAGTAAAGACTTTCCCAAGATCAACCCTTGAAGATTTGAAGAATTATTAAGAAGGGTCCTCCAATTATGAAGAATTGACACTTTATACCCTTATATCCTCATAATTACAAGTTTGGTCCCTAAAGTTGGTCAAAATTACAAAAAGGGCCCTTAACTTTGAAGAATTGGCAAGTTTAGCCCCTCAACAAAGCTAAATTGTCAACCAATATCATCCACAAAGTCAAATACATTATGAAGTCCTTCAAAGTACAAGAAATGACAAGTTTGGTCCTTTGAAAAATCCAAAATTACACAAAGGACCCTCAACTTTCAACATTTGGCAAAAATGGTCCCTCAATCATCAAGACTTGGCAATTTCAGTCCTCCAAATTATCAATATTGCAAGTCTAGACCATTATCATTGAAGAAAATACCAATTCAGCCCTTAAAGAATTCAAATATGGCAAGAATTACCCCTGATTTCACTTTGCAAAAGTTTTTGGGCTAGAAATGTAAAAAGGCAAAAGTTGACAAGGAAGAAAGTGGGCGTTGATAGAGTTAGAAGTGAAAAGACAAGAAGAAGGAAAACAAAGGGTTTAAACTGGCCAGACACCAAACTTACCTAGTCCACTCCCAAGCTGCCATGTGTTCCACTCACTAAATCCCACCAATCCCATTCCACCATTGCTCCACCTCAGCTTTCCACTTAACCAGATTATAACTAATTAATATTAGTTACAAAAACACGCGCTAAACACCCCATTCAAACCTTAATCTGGATCAAAACATGCACTATTCATCATAAGAACAAATTTGGGTTTTCTTAATCCGTTTGTAATTAGCACCCAGTAACCTCTAGAATTATAATTAGGGTCTCCCTAATCACAACCAAACTCACAAACAGCTTGCCACATCATTCCTTTGTCACATGTTTTACCCTGCTTTCTACCCCTTGGAGAAGATGACAAAACAGGACAGCCATCCAACGCCCCACATCCTTGCTTCAAACTTAAGCTTATTATGGGCCATTGATCAAATTCTACACTTGCCAACTCACATATACAGCCAAGAAGACATCACATGATCTTGAAGATATTCAAATCCCAAGGGCACATTAGGAACTTCATGTATTAGGGTTTTACTTATTTCTTCAGCTTTCTAGGACATGTAAGGCTATATATAAAGCCCTTAGGTCTCATTGAGACGTTTGCTTTTGGTTTTTCCTTTGTTCAAACACTTGTAAATCCTCTTTCTAATTAATGAATTTGAGTTAAGTGCTTTGAAGAAAGACCAAGTGCCATCTTTATTCTGCTTGTTTATGTTCTTAGTTTACTGCTTTTGAAGTTTAAAACCTGTTTTCAAAAGAGGAGTGTGCACAAGTTTGCATATTTTCCTCATTTTCTTGATATTTTGCTAAGTCTTGTTCCAATCTTGGAATTCTTGGGCTATAGGGCTGATCATAGCATCCTAACTGAGTTGGTTAAGGTGTGGTGAGGCTTATAACTTGGGGATAATCAAGTGTGGGGTAACAAGTTTGCATTAATCAAGTTTTTCCCAAGTTTCTGATTTTTCATGTTATTGTGCTTAACCCTTGTTCAATCTTAGCAGGCTTTTTGTGGAAGCTTGTGCTTGTTCTTGCTAGCACATAAGCTCAAAATTCGTGGGTGTGGATGTGCATCCATGAGGTTTGCATACTTAATCTCCAAATCTGCTTAAATTGTGATTTTTGGTGATATTTGTATGAAACTGTTGTTCTTGTGAATTTTGTGGCTTGTTCTTGCTTGAATCTGTTTATTAGACTTGTTTTAGTGTTAATTGATGCTTGGTTGGCCTGAAATCTTGTTTTGCTTTTGAAAATTTTGATTTGAAAAAGTTAAAGGGGTGTTTGGGTCTACTGGTTTATGCTTGTAATCTGTTTTTGTGTTAAGGGAAAGTGTTGTTTATGCTTTGTATCTGCTATACCTTTGTTTGAGAGTGTTTTGCTGCAAGTTTTTGGGTTTGAACACTTGAATCAATCAATCTGCTATATAGGCCTTGTTTCTGCTTGTTTTGACCTAGGATTTTGGGAACACTTAGTGTGTATGCATGCTTAGGGATAAAAGTGGTTTAAACAAAGTTAACATAACCTGTTTGAAAGATTTGAGGTGTTGAAATTGGCTTGTGTGTCAAATACATCAGCATAAGTAGAAAACTGCATGTGTTAGTGTTCATCAGTAACTTTCATTGCTTGAATCTTGCTTAATTCTTTGAACCAGTGCATGAAACCTGTTTAGACTTGCTTATTGGAGTTTATTATAGCTTTTGTGTGCAGTTGGTTGAATTTGGCTGGCTGATTTGTGCTAAAACTGCTCTTGAATGCTTAACTGCTTATTGTTCATGTCTGTGCAATGTCTGATGAATGATTGATTAAACTGTATCAATTGGGTGTTAGTGATTTTGTTATTTTGATTGTGATTGACTCCTTTTGATCCAAAGATCAATTGGGTGCCTTTGTGAAATCTGAATCCAAGAAAAAGTCACTAAAGACAAAAATTCAAAATAGTCAAGCAGTGGAAAAAGTTTCCACTGCTCAACATCCAAAACTAGCCCCTGCTAGTGCAATTTTGTCATCAGCTTATCAATAAGCTATTCTAGCTTATTCTGACTTGCAACAACTTATTTTTTGTGATAGATCTTTATTATTTGACCCATTTAAGTGAACTGGAGCTTATGAGACTTTGACTTTGACTTTTTACTAGAAAACCCACTTGTTTGACTTTTAACATAAGTGCTTATTTGATTTTCCAGCTTATTGAGTGTGCTTATTTGAAAGGTCTTTGGTTTTTAAGCTTATTTTTGTCAAAAGAAACATTTTGCAACTTGAATCAGCTTCTGAGGTGGTCTAGATCATAAAAACGACTATTTTGTCGTTTTGTGAATAAGTTTGTGACTTGTTTCTGGCTTATTTAGTGGGCTTATTTGAAATTTCTTTTTGCAAAAGTCTTTGTTAGGTCAAAAGAAGGTTGTGTGTTAAATTTTAGCTTATGGCATCAGCTTATGGCTTAATGGGCCAAAAAGCCCATTAAGAATAAGCTGCTTATTATAAGTTAGCTTATTTCACATTTTCAGCTTTTGGGCCTTTGGAAAAAGTTGTTTAAAATCAAATTTTGAGTCAACCTGTGCTTTTTGAGCTTATTTTGAGCACTTTTTCTTATTGGGCCTTAATTAAGCCCAATAAGGGACTGTTTTGGGTTTGGCCCATTTTCTAAGCCTAATAGGGGTATTTAGGTAATTTCACTTTCATTTCTGAGTTATTTAGGTTAAATTAAGCTAGTTTGCAAGTTTTTAGAATTTTTTATAATTTTTGGATTTTTAATATTATTTTAATATTATTTTATTATTAAAAATTAAAAGTCCGATTTTCTAGGTTTTTATATTTTTCCTAGGTTCTAAATACTTAATTAGGATTTTTGCAACTTTTCAAATATTTTCTAGGTCTTTTAATTATTTTCTATAATTAATTTAAGATTTAATTGATTTTAGGAGTTTTTAATTGTTTAAAAATAGTTTTAATTGGTTTTAAAATTTTGAAAAATAGTTTTTAGCTTAATTAGAGTATTTTTGAGGTTTACAAACTTGAAAATCTTGTTTAGGGCTTTTTAATAATTAATTTTGATTTTTAGGGATTTAATTAGCATTAAAAAGTCATTATCTAATTAATTAAAAGGTTTTTGCAAGTTTTGATTTTTTGTAAACTCTTAGAATATTATTAGGGATTTTTGGTAATTTTTAGAAATTTTTAGGTTAAGATTTTAATTTTGGTGGTTTTTACGACTTTACGTGTGCGCCTTTTTAGACTTAGTTTAATCCGTCTTCATAACCGTCATTCTCTTCTAATCCTCTTTCTATTCTTATTTCTCAAATATAATCACAAATTAATCCATATCATTACACACATAACACACTAGCCTCCTTGAGAACGAACTTAATTGGGTCATTCACACACGGTTTTCCTAAATCGTCGTGCTCACTTGCCCTATTTATTGCTCTTTTCCTAAAGGGTGGTAAAAACTCAACTATCAGCTACCGTCTTTAACAGGTACACAGCAACGACACAAATAAAATGGCTTTGACATTTTATTCTAATTCGGTAGCATTTTACCTCCGGTCGGTGAAGACCGTTGGACGATATTAGATATCGTACCCGTGACGGATAGTTTCAATTAAGTAACTTCCTGACAGGATTTCGCGGGTAAACCCGTTCTCTTTATTCGACCGCCCAAAGCTGACTGCGAACATAAAGAGTGAATCATTTGGATTAAAAATCCTTATGATTGAAGCCGTCAATTCATGAAACCTGGAACAAGTGAATTTCAATTAAGATATTCACCATCGTTTCTTTCCAGTTGTCACAAACTTGATTCAATTTTGAATCTTGCTTGTTACCTACCAAGTGCTGTTTGATGTTAACACTAGAATGATTTCCACTCGTCACTGTGAACACTAAAGAGTGTCGCTCTGAGTGTTCTGGCAAGATCATACGATAATGCGTAGAGGCCTGGAACGAGTTTAAGTTCAATTAAGAATTAAACTACTGTTTCTTTCCAGTTGTCACAAGATTAGTTCGTAAAGAACCGCACGTGTTACCTACCATGAGCTTGTTTGAGTTGGCTCAAGCAGGATTTCCATCTTCACTGTAATACTTGCGTATCACTCGGATGTTCTGGCAATATTACAAGAATACTGCGTAGGACTCATAAAAGATCTCTTACTTTTCACAGTGTGTGAAGAAGCAAAGAATAAATGGAAAGTGTCCTAATGAGACTTTTGATGATCTCGTGGCTCTAGACTCGATAGTGCGTTTTGATTTAGTGATCGATGGCTGGAGAGGAGTGCCACCTATTCAATATCAGTCTATTCGGAGTGAATAAACCAATAGATAACGTGTTGATCTCCGTGTGATTAAAACAAATACCTTTTAAGAGATATTTGAGTTAGCTGGGGAGGGTTGTGCATTGCATCACTGGGTCCATGATGGCTTTCTTCAATATCGAGAATCATTAACTAATGATCTCAATAGCATATGTATTGACCCGGTTTCTGCCTTAAGTTGTAAGAAGGGCTTCTTTCTTTACACCCTTTATCTTTACAATTCTTTTTCATTCTTCAACCCCTTTAATGCTTACCAATACGTCATAACTAGCACCTTGTTGTGATTGTTCCAGTGCTAGCTTAAGTACTTGGTCGGCATTCAGCTACGTTCACATTCATTCTCCATCTTTCCTAGGACTTCTAGTTCTATCTAGGGAGTTTTCCTTGGGAAGATTCCATCGGTTCTGATGAATCATTGGACTAATACCTATACCTACCACCCTTTTTTCACCACATTCGTCGTGAGTTAAGTGTGTTTTGGGTTGATATAGTCACCATGAAAAATCCTTGAAAAATCACTTAAAGCACTTGTGATATTAGAATCAAAGATTTTGTGCCTTAAGTGTTTTGATCATCAAAAACGCTCCCCCTTAACTCGTGCATTACACATGTTAAGTTGGTTCATCTTTTAAGTCTTTTTCATTGTTTTAGCCAAATATCATTAAGTCTCCTTAATCCCATTTTCTCCCCTTTCCAAAATGTTAACCATCAATATTTTGGATATTAATGGATTAACCGGTCTTTGGGTAATAAAATAAAATTAGATTTTGGCCAAAGAACATATTAATGCTCCCCCTCAAATTAATGAGGGTAAGTTGTAGTGCTTGAGTATGATTTGTTTGAAAGATTTAGAATCTCGAGAGAAATTCTTGAAAAATATCATACTTTTACACTACAACAAGCCACAAAAGCTGATAAAGTAAAAAGATAACATATTCACAATAATAAACATATGGAGTTGACCTGTAATGAGACGAACCAAAATTAATTGGTTCGTTCCGTGAACCGATGGTGAGCTCCATATGGTCGTCCACCGACGAATCGTTCTATACTTCGTAGCAACCGGCGCTTCCTTAGAACTTCCTCAATCTTCCTGATTGCGTACGAAGACCCCTTTCTGCACTGGGTTGTCCAGGTGTATGTGACTGCCGGAAGAGGTAAGTTGGCATTGAGAACCGACAGATCATCTCGAACATTCTTTAGCGTTCCATCACTGAATTTGTGCAGTTCTGAGAATCTCATATATTGAATTACGCCAGTCTCATTCGGATAAAAAATTCCTGCTTCCGGCTTGGTAGTCCCCATGTAAACCTTCTTGTTCTTATGGAAATTACTGAGTGGAGTCGTATGGGGACGTTCCAGGTTTAGCTTCTTCTGATAGCTTTCTACTCCAAGTTGAAAGTCTTACACCCGGTTATGAATGACTATTTTCCTGGCATATTGACGAAAGTTTGAACTCAAGGCTATGACAATATCAGGTGATAGATGGTCAACTTTTTCTTGAGCCAAGAGCAACAAAAGATCTTCTATGTCTTCAAGTTGAAGGTACTGGAGATCACTTTCGTCAATGCGGTATTCTTTCTCATCGGTACGTTTGAACAGGATTACATTTAAGTAATCATAACCGAAGACAGTCTGAGTGGTTGCTCCTAGGATGCTTTTGATTCTGTGAGATGAGACAATAGAAGCACCTCTCTTGGGACGATGGAAGTGATTATAGGCTAACTTCTTCTTTTTGTCCCAGTGAGATATGCCAAGTGAAGCATAGGTATCATAAAACTTGAGCGGCTTCTTTCTCCATATTGACTCGGGCACTTTATCCTCTATCCATGGAACATTCTCCAAGTTGACAGCCTTGAGCATTGTTAGTGACGTGGCATAATTATTTGCTCCATTTTCAAGGTATTCAAGATCGTGTGAGACAAAATGTTCTAATGGGATTGTAGCAGAACCGGTGATGACCGTTGGTGTGAGAGGTCGTAATACGGGAGTCTGAATTCCTGTAGTTGTCGCTCTCATTGCTTTTGTAAGCTCATTCAGGTGATATTCTGCTTCATTATGGCTGATCTTTAACGTGTCAAAGAAGTCCACATTTGCAGCTGCCATTTTAATCAAATCCGGGGTCATCGTCGGTTTCCCATGAGAATACCTTAGAAAAGCTGAGAAGTCGATAGGGTTGTTGAGGAATTGAGTCATCTCCATTTCAGTTGCAGTGTCAAATGGATGCTGCGGTGCTGCATTTGTCAGCCAAAGTTGCTCTTGTACAGTATCATCGATGATAAGTGATTCAGCAAATGTCGGTTCTGGAACATTTAAATCTTCAACTTCCATATCATCGTCATGCTGAACTGCAGATGATGCTGAAGGTTGAGTTTGCATCACCGGTATATCATCGTGAGGATCTTCTTCAAGCATTGTCTCGGTCGGTTCTTCTGCTTGCATGTATTCTACAGATTCAATGTGAGAATCAGTAGTGAATTATGGTTCAGTAGATATACCTGTAGCAACCTGCTGAGTTTCTGAGACTGTCTATTCTAGTGTCTTTTCTGTGGTGTCAGCAGTCTTTTCTGCAGTTTCCTCTAAACCTTTCTCAGTGGCCGTATCCTTGTTTGACTCTTTGGCATTTGTACCGGTGTCGTCATTCTTATCACCCTTGTTGGTTTCATTACCCTTTTCATTATCATCATCGTCATCCTGATCATCATCTGTATCCTCGTCCTCGTCCTCATATTCATCTCCATTCTTATCCTTTCCTTGTTCATCGTCTTCTTCCTCCTCATCTCCTTCCTTATCCTTATCCTCATTACCCTCATTCTCTTCACTGTTTTCCTCGTCATCTTCCTCTTCTAACTCATTATCATTATCAGACTCAGAGTCGGTAGTGTCTGCATGATTCTCTTCATCAATTGCTTTGTTGAGATATTGCAGAACTTTGCGTTTGTATCTTGATTTATGAGCTCCCAAATCTAGCAGACGTGTCTGAAGCAATGTCATTAATTGAAGAGTAGATAAACCATTACCGACAAGATGTGGTAGTTGTTGATCAACATAAGACTTGACTTCACGTCGAATGATCGCAGTCATCTGCTCGTCAATTGACCCGAGAAAAGCAGCATTTTCTTTATCCCGAGTTTTCTTCTCTTTAAGAAATGATTTATGTTGTTCTTTGAGCTTGGACACTCTGTCTGTTAGTTTTTGAAGAGTAGGCTCATTAGGATGCGGTTCCTTGGGAGGAGTAGCAAACCTTTCAATCAACATAGCTATTTGTATAGCTTGATCCTCTAGCTGTTGTTGAAGAGACTGGATCAACGGATCATTGACTGTGAGAAAAGGATTTGATGTAGATGATACTTGTGGTTCTGTTGGTGGAGGTGTAACCAAAACCGTTAAGGTGGTCGTGGATGATACTGGTTGTACCGGGATAGGTGTTGATGTAGATACAGTGGTTAGGACGGTGGTTGATACAGGTTGTTCAGCTGTGGGTGCCGGTGTAGATTCAGTGGTAATGGTGGTGGTTGATACTGGTTGCTCAACAATTGCGGGTGTAATAGTGGTGGTTGTGACCTCACTGATGACTGGGGTTGATAGTAGTGAAGTGGTGGTCGTTGTAATCGTGGTTATAGGGACATCCACCATTTGTTCATTTGTTGACGGATCAGTGTTGGTGACCTCAACACCCTCCCCTTCTAAATTGAGATATTTCAACACATCATCAGAGTTTGAGGTAGACTTACTTTGAGGTTGCGTGTCTGGTATGAAAGTTGCATGAGCATCTTCATTTAGTACCATGTGAGTCGGTTCAGGCAAAGATGTGGTGATATTTGCATCTCGATACATCATACTTGTATCAGTGTCAGCACTGCTCTCACGTTCTTCATTTTGTTCCCGACTTTCAAGGTGAAAGTTAGCAGCATCTTCATACTCATCTTCATAAGTATCTTCTTCGTCGAAAAATTCCGTATCACCATCAGGATTACCAAAATCTGCTAAGTCTTCAATTACCCTTGAGCCTGATCCGCCAAAGGCTTCCTGTCGGCTTTGTTGAAGAATAATACGAAGTCTTTTGGCTTCAGAAATTTGTTGTTGAGCAGGATCATTTGGAGCGACACTTGCCTCTTTGCCTTTAGCTTTCCTTGCTTTCTTAGGCCTGCGGAGTGGTACTTCTTCCTGTTCTTCTTCAGTTTGGATAAGCTCATCTTCATCATCTTCATCAACAATTTGCATTTTTCCTGGGCGTTTATCTTTAGAAGCAGCTGATTGACGCTGTGAAACTCGTTTCTTGTGTTTACCTTTTTGCTTCTCTGAGGGTGGTAAATTTGCCCGCTTAAATTGTGCGTCAATATCATTAAGCATCTCTTGGTATTTATCACTCTCGTTGATTCCATCATTAATCATTGTGTCGGGTACTAGTGCAGGAATTAATGCATACTTTGTGGAATTAGTGTCTGCATTCATTGAGAGAATCACATAATCATCATCTTTGGTGTGATAGAAGAAATTCCCGCGAGTGTCAATGTTTGGGTCATTCTTCATAAAATGGTGGATAATGAGCTTGGTGAATCTCGGGAATGGAAGATGCACGGATTTATTCTTCGTTCCAGTAAACTGATAACAAAATTCTTGCCAGAGAAGAAGTGCATAGTCGACTTTGGATGCAGTATACAATCCCCAAAATAAGTGAGCCTGTGGTGGTCTCATTGCATCGGTGCCCCTAGTTTTTCCAGTAAGACACTTGACTATGATAGTGATAATTGCTTTCCAGGGTTGCCCTATGTGTGAGGTGTTAAATTGTGATGGGTTGTTAATTTCACCCTCATAATTCATGGCACGAATGACTCGAAGCACTTCATCATTCTTTGGGTTAGCCACAAATTGTTCTCCTTGTGCCAACCTAGGAAGTTTAAATAATTTCCGAAAAATGCTTAAATTGAGTAACCTTGGTGTTTTGTTCAGTTCAAAAGAGATAGTCTTTTTAGATAAAGATGCAGTGTTCCAGAATTCATGCATGTAGACTTCGGGAACAGATGCAGTACGTCTGAGTGTGTCTCTGATGGGTGAGATGTCTAGGATATCCGTGGGTATTTTGAAAGCTGGTAATGCCGGATCAAAATCCTCTTGTAATCGAGAGTTGTTCTCAGCATATGGAAGCCTATTACTGAGCGAGACAAGTTCAAGATCACGAAGTCGTTGTTCTTCCTCGGTGATTGACATTTTCCTGCTTTGATGACATATTCACAAATGATATACACAACATATGTAGATGTATTAAGTCTATGCCAAGTTTAAACATAGGGAAAATATCATTACAATTATTACCACAACATTCACACATACATTAGATGAACAAGGTCCTTATATTTAGCAATATACTTAGGATAATGACATAACTGCCAGTGATATTTTTATTCTAAAGAGATATCGACCTAGCATTAGTTCTTAAAATATTTGGATTTCTTGGAGGTCATGACCAAAACCTCAGTAGGTTTAGGTTTGATTTCTACTAACACCTCAGTAGGTCTTGGTTTGATTTCAACCAAAACTTCAGTGGGTTTTGATTTAGCTTCAACCACTACGTCAGGAATTGTAGGATTATCCTCAACCCAAAAGATGGTGGGCTTGAACAAAGATGAAGCTTTGTCTGCCATGGCCTGGAAACAAAACACAAGACATTGACTAAGTAATTTGTATCTCTTTTGTTTACATAGGAATCAACTTATAAAATAAGATGAACTTCTGTAATAAGAAACCGTTCAAGTATTCTTATGAGATAAAAATTAACTTGTTTCAATAACACTTGATTTTTGTTTAAATGACCCTAAAGTACTTAAACCTAAGAAAGAAGTAGTGCAAGCTAGGCCGAACTCATTAGATATTCTAAGGCAATTGCATAATCATAAGAAACCTAATTCCATCACAATGTAGCAAACCAACGGAATCCTAACCAAACCATCGCAATGAATCAAGCATCGTAATCCTAATGAAATAACATCCTATCGCAATATCTAAGGCCATCGCAATCAGTACATTTCCATCGGAATAAATGAGAACTCATCACAATATTACCCATCGCAATACCTAGTGCGAAGCCATCGCAATGACACATCGGAATGCGCCATCGCAACACGCCATCGCAATGAGCCATCGTAATGGCCATCGCAATGAGCCATCGCAACGAGCCATTGGAATGACCCATCGCAACGACCCATCGCAATGAACCATCGCAATGACACATCGCAATGAGCCATCGCAATGAACCATCGAAATGACTCATCGTAATAGCCCATCGCAATGAGTCATCAGAATGACCCATCGCAATGACAGGCATCGCAATGATGTATCGTAATGTGCATCGAAATCCGTGACAGGGATTCGATCTCAAACTTTGACTTCTCGATCTGGAATTTAGGCAATGTTTTTAGAAATTTTGGGCAAAACCAATGTCTAACTATGCATCCTTAACAAATCCCACCACTTAAAAACCATATTCGTAGCAAAAATCATGAAACCCTAAATCGTGGATATGATATAAAGTTCCTGTTTTGATGTTTTGAGATGAAATGGATTAAAGAGATTAACTTAACTAAGATATAATACCTAGATGTTTTTGCAGCAGGTGAGAAGTCAAGAATAAAAAATCAACTAGATTCTCAAGGTCGTTAATGGCGGAGAAAGTATGTGTTTGTGTGTTTTTCAGTAAAGACGGGAAGGAGGGGGGGGGGGGGGGTGGAGTTTTGACTTGGTCAAAGTTGATCAAACACCCACCACTTTTGCAAAAAGTGCAAAACTGGTCCCCCTGTTTTAGAGAATTAGTTAACAATAAACCCGCTCCCAAACACGAACACAAATACTTAACGCCAACATTTTAATGACCTATGCAAGAAATACGTATATCACACAAGGCATACATGGCATAACTGAAGATGAAGGGTAGCTAATATTTTCTGACAATCCTTTTTAACGACCAAATTTATTACCACGAAGAATTAATATTTGCTCCCCCTTAATCCCTGACCCGTTTTCTATTTAAAGAGCAGTAATCAAAGATATTAAGGACACAACTATTAATGAGGACATTTGCTGGTTAAGTGATTTTATAGAACGATTCTGGTGGAAATAAGATTTCTCTTATTTATACAAGATAAGTGCACTGAAACGTACACAAATTTGTGTTAGACCAAGTTATAAAGTAAACTTAGTCCCTTACAAGGTTGTAAAGTAAACCTTGCCGGAGAAAATTAATTCCCGTTGTGAGCCAACGTTTTCAAAAGAAATACGTGACTTTAATATGAAAAGCGGGTTGCAGTCTGAAATAACTACAAGCCATAATGGGCATGTTTTAAAACTTGTACAACTTTTATACGGACTCTATTTATGGCGCCGTGTCAATATTAATCGACATTTCTAAAGCCGTAAATATTACCGTACTAAAAGACATGCCCGATTTAAAAATAAAAATAACAATATTTTTGGATTTTCTTGATTTTATATTTTTTATGGATTTTCTATGTTTTATATTTTTTATGGATTTTCTATGTTTTCTATTTTTGTATTTTGCTTTTGATGGTTTAAGTATGTACGATATTATACAAGATCACGATCAAAGGATACTTGAGAATAGTTTACCAGTACTATTCTTCAGATTCTTCTGCCAACTCCTTAAGTGTCGCTGGTGAAAAGGATTTCATGCCTAGCTTTTCGATCAAAAACTCGATGCGTCCTCGATCTAAGGCCTTTGTGAATATATCTGCCAGCTGATACTCAGTGTTGACGAAGTATAGTTCGATCACTCCATTTTCCACTTGCTCCTTGATGAAGTGGTAGCGGATGTCAATGTGCTTTGCTCGAGAGTGTTGAACGTAGTTGCAGCATAGAGTGATTGCACTTTTGTTATCACAGTACATCGGGATTTTGTTGAATCCAAGACTGTAGTCAGTCAAATGTGACCTCATCCAAAGAACTTGAGCACAACAACCGGACATAGCAATGTATTCAGCCTCAGTACTTGATATCGCAGCGCTTTTCTGCCTTTTTGATGCCCAACTAACAAGTCTATCTCCAAGAAGTTGCACACTGCCAGAAGTGCTACGTCTGGTATCTTGACACCCGGCATAATCTGCATCTGCATATGAAATTAGTGCAATAGAGGAATCCTTCGGATACCACAGACCACGATTAAGTGTTCCTTTTAGATACCGAAAGATCCTTTTCACAACATGTAAGTGCTTTTCGGTAGGCCGAGCCTGATACCGGGCACACATGCCTATAGCAAATTGCAAATCAGGCCTGCTAGTAGTCAGATAGAGAAGGGTGCCGATCATTCCACGGTAAAGTTTAGGATCGACAGCTATCCCTTCCTTATCTTCATCTAACTTGGATCTCTCCACCATTGGAGTATCCACGGGGTCACAGTTTTCAAAGTGATATTTCTTTAAAGATTCAAGAGAAAATTTGGATTGATTAATAAAGATGCCTCTGGGATTCTGAGAAATTTGCAACCCTAAGAAAAATGAAATTTTTCCCATCATCGACATCTTAAAGCGTGTGGACATAATTTTCTAAAAACGGTCAGACAAACGTTGATTAGTAGCAGCAAATATTATATCATCAACATAAATTTGTACCAGTATCATGTCGTTGTCCTCCTTGAGAATGAATAATGTTGGGTCCACTTTGCCTTTGGAGAAGCCTTTGGAGATGAGATACGACGATAAGAGATCGTACCACGCGCGTGGAGCTTGTTTCAACCCGTAAAGAGCCTTCTTGAGCTTGTACACGTGATTAGGATATTCTGAATTGACAAATCCACTCGGCTGGCTTACATAGACATCTTCCCTTAATTCACCATTGAGAAATGTCGTCTTAACATCCATTTGGTAGACGATCATATTCATGTGAGCAGCATAAGCAAGGAATAGTCTAATTGCCTCCAATCGTGCGACAGGAGCAAAGGATTCTTCAAAATCGATACCCAAAGCTTGTTTGTAATCTCTAGCAACCAATCTAGCTTTGTTTTTCAGCACACTTCCTAACTCATCGAGCTTAACCTTGTATACCCACGACAATGTCAAGATTTCAACGTTGCTGGGTAACGGAACTAATTCCCACACTTCAAGACGTTGGAATTCATTAAGTTCCTCTTGTATGGCTTCAATCCATGATGATTTGGTCATGGCTTGTTGCCAGTTTTTAGGTTCAGTGTCTGAAAGAAATGCATCAAAATAGCAATATAATGCATGTTCTTGGAGTTGATGGCGTGTTAAGACTGGTCGATCGATGTCACCAATAATATTGCGGATTGGGTGATCCTTTGTCCATTTAGTGTTGTGAGTTTCAATCCGTGGTGGTCGGGAGTGAACGATTGCAGGAGCTTCCTCTGAGGTAGACGCACCGGTAGGGTCATCAGGTATATGTGAACCAAAGAAGGGAAGCTCTTGTAAGTGAGCATATTCCAGATCGTGATCATATAGGTCCTCTTCAACATCATTAGGAACGAGTGGGGGTGATGATTCAGGTGTTGTTTGAGAATTGGTGGGGGATGGTACATCTTGTTCTAGAGTAACAGTAGATGCCTCGGATAGATTTCCATTATCCTGAGCTACAACTGCGAGAATTGGAGCTACTGTTGCAGTTGCTGGAGAATCATTACTCTGTGGATCGAAGAATTCATCAAACATAGGTTGAAATAACTTATCCCACTCGGACCTTGTTGGTGGTATAAATGATGGAGAAGTAGGATTGTTGGGAATTAATTCGGAACTGATTGTACCGGTTCCCATCTCGTGTAATGCGGGTTCAGAGCTGTGTTGCTCAGAAGCCATCGCTGTCAGCTCATCAAAATCGACATCCAAAGTTTCTACAATCTTGCCAAGACGACGGTTATAAATCCGGTAAGCTTTCTTTGCAGGCGTGTATCCAATGAAAATTCCAATATCAGCCTTCGGTTGAAGTATTCCCAGATTCTCACTATTTGTATTTGGATAGCAAAGTGCACCAAACACATGAAGATATGAAATATCGGGTTTGTGTCCATGAAGTAGCTCATATGGAGTTTTACCATGACGTTTGCGAATGATGGAGCGGTTTTGGGTATAACATGCGGTTGCCACTGCTTCAGCCCATAAGAATAAAGGAGCATTCGCATAAATCAACATAGTTCGAGCAGCTTCCATAAGTGTACGGCTACGTCTTTCAACGACACCATTCTGTTGTGGAGTGCGAGCCACAGATGTTTCATGAGAGATACCAACCTTTTCATAATAATTTCGAAGAGTCTGATTAACGAACTCAGTGCCGTTATCAGTCCGAATGCGGCGAACAGTAGCATTACGACGTACTTGGATCATCTTTAAGAAAGTAATGATATACTCTGGTGCTTGATCCTTGGATGCTAAAAACTTTACCCATGTAAACCTTGAGAAATCATCCACGATAACGAGGATGTATTTTCTACCACTCGCACTAGCTGTACGCATTGGCCCACAAAGATCCATGTGCAAAAGATACAGTGGTTCTTGGTTGGTGTCTTCTGCTTTAGGTTATAAGATTTCTTGGTGCTTTTCCCCAAATGAACACGCGGAACATAAATGATCCTTGTCGAACTTAAGTTTTGGAAGACCACGAACAAGTTCGTTTCTAGCCAAATGGTTAATAGCATCAAAGTTAAGATGAGATAACCGTCGATGCCACAACCATGACTTGGTCTTAGATGCTTTGGAGAGTAGGCAAACAGGAGAGGCGACCATCATGTTTTGAATAGACAAAGTGTAGAGATTATCCCCTCGAGAACCCTTTAACAAATCATTTCCTGCAAGATCGCGAATGAAGCAAGTATGTTGTCGAAAGGCCACTTCAAGGTTAGAATCGCAGAATTGTCCTACTGAGAATAGATTGTGACCAAGTCCCTCCACATAATAAACCCTTGAAATCGTGACATTCCCAATTTGGTATTCACCATAACCCATAATCTTTGCAATATGGTCGTTGCCGAATTTAACCGTCCTAGAAACTTGCTGACGAAATTTCTGAGCATTGAGCGGTCTCCAGTCATATGTTTGGAGCACCCCGAGTCCAAATACCAAAGCATAATTTGGACGACCTGAAAATATTACCAAACACAGACGATGTATCGGATTCTAATTGTTCTTCTGAGTTAGCAGGTACAGATACAGTTATCTTAGATTTGCTATCAGACGAAACTTTAGGTTTCCAGATTTTCTTACTAGTGGTTGGCTTAGATTCTAGTTGTCTAGTATTCTGAGGTACTTTTTGACTGGGGACATTACCACTGGTAGGCACAGTAGTGGGGGCAGACCTAGTTAAAGGGTGCTTTTTCCATTTCTTAGTGCTAGTGTCCCTATTTAAAGGACGCTTAGACCTAACTTCCGTGGATGTGATCCTAGTTAAAGGGCACTTAGTTCCATTTGCAGTAAAGATCCTACCAGTGGGTTTCCATTGCCACCCAACTTGGGTAAATTTTTTCCCTGTTGGAATCCATTCAAGATTATGCTTAATAGCATACATTTCATTCACGTGATCAACAAGGCATAAATCATGACGCTGAGAAAACATGCATTCATTAAAATTCCAACATTTCGCATTAGAATTCACATTTTGCTTAGGTTTCCACTCATAAAGAGAACCTTTTGTCTTAGCTACATGATTCTTTTTATTTAAAACTGAAATAACGTTCCTAGGGTGCAATTCTACTTTCTTCTTCTCAGTCCTATTAGTGGAAGGCTTGATCCTATCTTTCTTGTCTTGAGATCCTTTAGCCTTAGTGGACACAGTTACTCCTGTAGAAGCCAAGGAAACATTAGTTACAGATTTTGACTTAGCCTTGCTTGATGGTGCCAATGACGGTTTTGCTCCTGGGGTCTTATTGAATGGAGTTACAGCAATGGGTTGATTAATGAGTAGTGCAGAACCCGGTTTTCCTATGTATTGCAAATATGCTAAGCAATATTGAACACGCTTAATATATTCATGAGCTGAATAGTAGTAACTGCTTGAGGGATCTAAAGCATACAAATCATCTAAAATATCCCTAACAAGATCTACATGCTTAGTTGCATTCCTCATATAATCATCGTAGGTAACCGGGTTTTTCTTATGGAGCGGGTTCTTATAAAGCACTACTGAATTGGTTGTTGGAGCACTAGAGGACGGTGCAGAGTTGGTAGCTAAGTTATTAACAACTTCTTGTCGGGTGAGAAGAAGTGTCTCCTTTAACTCGGCCAAAACCATGTTTTTGTCTATGAGCTGAATTTTTAGGTCAGAGGTTTCCTCACATTTCTTGTTCAGTTTGTCAATTAAAGACTTTTTCTCTGTCGCACTAAACGCGAGGTGTTCTTCTATTGAACCAGAAATTTGTGAGTCTCCCTGCCTTACTTGTTCACGCTCTCCTAGTATTGATTTAATTCTATTTTCTAGGACATGATTCTTAGTCTCTGCAACCTCTAGTTCCGTTTTTGTTTCTAGTAATTCTCTCTTAAGTCTCATCATCTCTTCTTCTAAATTCTGAACCATCTGAATCATCTTGTCACTTGTCTCAACGGAGTTTCCACCATCATTTAGTTTTGAAAGAGTTTCATTTTTAGATTGATTCTCAATTTCAAGAGATATAGAATGTTGTTGAAGCTCGTTAAAACTTTTTGAAAGTGTATTATACGAATCTTGAAGCTTTAAAAATTCAGCGTTGGATTCATGACAAGAATGATTTTCTACAGTATTCACATTTTCAACAGTATTCACAGATTCATGCACATCATCACAAATATTCACAGTAGATGAAATTTCATGAGTATATTCAACAGTAACAACTTGCATCACTTCGAGAGACACCATATGTTCTAAAAAGCGGTCATATTCTGATAAAATCTTTTCATTTTCAATTAAGTGTTGTTCATAAGCATCATCCATTTTATTGAAAACTTTTTGAACTTCACCAATTTCAAAGCTTAAATTACACGCTAGATCATAGACTCCTTGTTTAATATGGTCCACAAACGGAACGATCGCTTCTTCAAACACCGTTTTCATGTGTTCGAACGCCCATTCTCCAGCGGTTTGAGCCGTTGAAGTCGTACATTCCAAGATGACCTTGTCAAAATCGGTAAGGTATTGCCCAATCTCTTCCAAGCTGAGCTTAACCGTACTAACCGGGGGAAGATTCTTAGGAATTTCCTTTGGTTTGTCCGAGTTGACAAGTGTAGGAATTATACTAAGGCATTCTCTAGTCGGCATGAAAGTGGATGTTTGGAGAATTCTCTTTTTCATATTAAAACGAATTCTAAGATCTATTGTGGCATTTTTTGCATTCATTGAAGCATAATCATATTCAGGATATATAGAAAGTAATTTTAACTGCTTTTCATCATATGGTGTCATAGAATCACTTGAGAACACTATCGGATCTAATACAAATCCTAACTTTGTTGCATCATAAAGTCATGGGTTGTGGTTAAGCGCTTGATTTGCATACCCCGGGTTAGGTGGTAAGTCTATAAGACGCGATAGATTGAACTCTTTAAATGATGCATGAAACAAGTGTACTAGATGTGAAGCAGCATATTGTTTTAAAAGCTTAATTTCCGTTTCTTTTATTCTTTCAGACGTCTTAATTTCCCTTTCAAGCTGTTTGGACTCAAGAATTTCAAAATCCGTTTAAAGTTGTTGAAAATTAGTAACGACTGACTCTTTTTCTTTAAGCTCATTCGAAAGATATGCTCTTAAACTTTCAATTTCTAGCAGATTGTCCATTTGAACTTTCCTAAACCTATCAAATTCAGGATTGGTTAAGGTAGTGGACACAGGAGTCATTTCTAAGGTTTTAACCTTGTCCTTATGCAAAGCAAGCTCGGCAGATAAAGTCTGATTAGCATTAAGGGTTTCAAGGATTGTACTATTCATTCTGCTAAGCAAAGATGCCAGGACCCTAACCAAATCAGGTTGAGCAGACGAATTAATAGTCGTAAGAGCTCTCGGTTGTGGTTCACTCAAAGTCTGAGGACTTGCAATGTTATTGCTATCATTGTTTGTCTCGTCGATTGAGTTACTAACCACCGGAGGCTGTTCCGAATACTCAGACATTTGCACAACTTGATAAGGTACAATGCTAGTATCTGTAGCAGTATTTGGTACCTCAGAAATGGTATCAGTTCCATAGAGTGAAAGGTTTGCCATAAGAGCTGCTTTGGCGGTGTTAAGATCATCACAATCAGAGTCATATGCATCCAAATCATCACATTGATATGCAGCATTGTTGGTGATGACTGTTGTGAGACCATCAGTTTCCGCTACTCCTGGATCTGCAAGGAATGCCAATTCTTCTTCATCAAGCTCACGACCTTGGGCTTGAGCATTCACCAGGTAAATCTTCTCCTTAAACCATGTGTCGTCCCTTCTCCTCTTAGGCTGCTTGCATTCTCGGGCCATGTGCCCTTCCCCTTTGCAGTTGTAGCAAATAACCACCTTCATTTTACTAGTGCTGTTAGCCCTTGTACCAGTAGTATTGGATGAACGTGCACCAGCAGGAGACGAATTTGATCTCCCTTGAAGTGGTTGCACCATGACCCTTCCGTCCTGAATTGTTGCCTGTTGTCGAGAGTTAGACGAGTTCCTTAACTGATTGTTAGTTGTTGCTGAACCTCGGTAACCTCGTTTGTTCAAAGTTTGACTTAAATATGCAGACATCAGAGCAAGGATTTCAGTAGTGCTATCTCCTTGTCTAAATTCAGGGACAGGGATGTCATCTTCACAGTACAATGCTGATGCTGGTTGAGCAACAAACTGATTGGTTGGAGCACTTACATGATGTGAGTAATGAGGTTGAGGAGCCTCGAGTTGTGGATAGGTACTAGCAAGGTTGGTGGGAGGTTGATACGGTGAATACTGGTGTGAAGCATAAGGTGATGGGTGTGAATCTCCTTGTGATGATGATGTTGTTGGTTGGTGATAAGATGTTGGCGGCGGTGGCAGAATCGAGTACTATGGAAAGCTTAGTGTTTGATACACAGGTTGATATGAAGATTTGTGTCCTAAAGCAAGCTGAGAGTTGTGGTATGACTGTGTAGGATGGTTTGCCAATAATGCCATTGGTTCATGATAAGGTCCTTGAGAAATTCGGTTTTGGATCACATGCTTCTCATGTTGTTGTAAGAAAGCATAGAGTTGATCTAAATTGGACTTGTGTAGATCACGAATCATTTTGACATCAGTCACATATTGACTCCATTCAGGGGGTAGTGTGTTCAAAAACTTGGTGTTTAACTGAAACTGTTCAATCCTTAGATTATAGACATTCATGTCATTCATCAAGGTGGTAAAACGCCAATAAAAATCATGAAGTGTCTCCCCTGGAAGGTATGTGAATCTATCAAACAAATCATATAGTTGACACTCTCGTTCTTGCTTTGTGAGAGATGTCCCTTGTAGCAATACCGCAAGTCGATCCCAAAGATTCTTTGCTACTGTATGTTCACTCACCATCCGAAAGATATCGGGCGGAAGGGCTTGAAGAATTGTCTGAACAACCCTTTCATCTGCATCTGCGATGATTTTATTGGCATCGGTTAACTCATGATACTCCCTTGGTCTTGTCACATTGTTGACGGTAACCTCTCCCCAATCTAATGGTCCTTTATCAATTGATTGAAGCATAAGTCGACCATTTTGTTTGCCCATAATATATGTTCTCATACGGCCTTGCCATGCTTCAAATAGATCTTTGATGAGCAAAGGCGGGCGAGTATCGGTACCCGAAATGATCGATATATCGGTGAGTGAAGTCATAGTTGGCATAAATGAATGTGAATTCATTTTGTGATCCCTTGAAAAAAGATTATCAAAGATGATCGAACAATGAAATAAGGTTATGAGTTTTTTGTGTTGTTAACTAAAAGATATTGTTATCTTGTTGTAGTGTTTGCTTTTGAACTTTTCCAAATTACCAAATTAAATGCCAAATAGAAGAAAATCCACTAAGTATCTAAAAACAAGTTCTGTCGAAATGTTCCTTCTGTCGGAATACTCAGATCGGAAAATCTTACTATTGGAATGCTTAGATCGTAATGCAAAGCTATCGAAATGATTCAGATCGCAAAGTACTTGTCGGAATGATTCAGATCGTAATGCTCAGATCGCAATGTAACCTTGTCGGAATGATGATGGTATCGGAATGCCTAGATCGCAATGCAAAGTTGTCGAAATGCTCAGATCGCAAAGTCTATCGAAATGGTCAGATCGCAAAGTCTATCGGAATGCTCAGATCGCAAAGTTGCTGACAAAATTTAAGCAGAGTAACGACTTAAAAACCTTCCTTATACCCGTCGGAATCCTAGATCGCAAAGTACGATCGGAATGTCCAGATCGGAATAAGTAATGAAATCCAACTATCGCAATGTAGAACCAAACCCTTTCTGATGGTAATGGTTATTGCGATGGAAGCCCACGTTTCACTTGTACTTTCCGATGGAGGTTTCTGCTTAAATTTCGGAATGAAGAACACAAACTTTTTTGCACTTTTGATCCGAGAAAGATGATGTTTTAATGAAAACCAAGATACCAAGAACACTTTTAAACACGAATCCCTAAGTTACACTACTTTAAACTACGATCAAACACAAAAAAGTTTGAAGATTTCGGCAAAAACAAACCTATACTCTACGAATTGTTTAGAAAACAATACGCAACACAAAAACAAACCTATGTCTCATCCCATGCTCTTGATACCAATTGTAATGTAGAAATGCTAAATGGGATCCGGTGGTCTAATATGGTGAAAGATGGTGGTGGTAGCCATTGTTGGTTTAGAGAGAGAGAAGAGAGGTTGAATGTGTGTGAAATGTAAAATGTATTCAATGAAAAATGACAAGCAACACCCCTCCTTGGAAGCTAAGGAGGGGTATATATAGTCACACACGCACCTTAAACTATACATCGAACCTAGTCTAGTCTAAGCGTGTGTGACTATGATAACTAATGGGAATTCTTAAATGTCGTCACATAAAGTGAGTTTACAACAATCTTCCCCCATGGGACGACGTGTAGAATTCCTTACAATATTTTTTCCTAACAAGTACATAATGATAAGAACAAGAGCTTTCATGAAGCGTCCAATGCTGATGATGTCTTCTGAGGCCTTTGACTTCAAAACGACTCATCTTTAACTTGTAGTAGAAATACTGTAACGGCACGAGCTAAGTAACTCATACACTTCTGGTTAAGGAGAAGCTTCTGAATTAGCTTCCCCTTAATTCATGCCAAATAAACTTGATGTAGAAGCTTTTAAGTAGCTTCCCCCTAAATCGACAATCCTCGTAAGCAACTTCAAAGCTTTCAATAAAGCTTAGAATGATTAAGCGCACAGCGGAATCTAACAAGAAAATCCCATCATATAACATGATAACGTTGCTAAGAGGAATTGACAGTAAGGGGTACACCAAGTAGATCAACAACTTCTCTTCTCACGCTTGAATAATTCTTCTGAATTTTTCTTCCCCCTGAGAGTTTAAGTTATGCATACGAGAAAGAATCAAGACATTTCTTCCCCCACATGGTTGAAGAAAGTAAATCAATCCCCATTATGAAGCTCAAATACTGAAGTAGACACTTTATCCCATTCATGAAGTTGACATCGTAACACCAGAGTCAATTAAGTCCTGGAAATGCACATATCTTCTTCCGGAGATGCACCAGAGTCAATTAAGTCCCGAGAATGCATATAGGATAATGATGATGAATAATTGCAACAACCAAACAATTAATCATCGAATCAGTAGTCTACCGTTTAAAGATTGATAACGCCACGAGTTAAAACACTGATTTTCTCTGCGGCTATGACAAATGTCATCCCGGAATGTCTTCAAATCAAAAGAAGGTATGAAGTTCATCATGTGTACTCGTTGTGCGTTCAATGTGTCTTCTTCTCCCCCCTTGATGGTTTCGAAACTCGGAACCATCAATAAATCGTAAGCACATGAACCTGAAAATCTCGAGAGAATAATAAATAAGCTTAAATATATTCGGTGAGAATCAGCTGTTGATCGAAAATCTCTACTAATAAACTCTCTATGGCCATATTTACCAACCCACTTGAAGGCAATTTGAAGTGACCACTGATGGAATGAACCAGATACATCAAACGTGAAACTGAATAGGAATCCTTCGATCTTGTGACTTAAGCTTACACAATTGTTGAATGAAGAACGGTGGAGAAATCTCTAAGTGCCCAATGCATCACTGAAGAAGTCTATAAGCACAACACCTCTTGAAATTATCCACGACGACTAAGCGCGTGACACTGAGTACAACAATGTAACCCCTTGCAGTGATAGTTATCCGAGTCATCAACCAACCACCCCGAACCCGGAAACTAGATAAACAAGTCTTCATTCTAAGATTAAGCACGAGCAAGTTATCTGTTCAAGGATAAAATAAGTACACGCCTTCGAAGAAATTCGTCTCCGTCTTCAAATAATTAATACCTGATCCAAAAAAAAATTTGCAGTCACTAAAAAATATACCAAAATTTTTCTTGGTCTCGTCAAAAGTAAATCTTGTCACTTTGTCTCGTTACTTGTCTAAAAAAAATGTTGTCACTTTCGTCTCGTCTTTTTGTCACGTTTAAATCCCGATAACAACCATATACCAAATTTTTTGGATATATCACACTACCAAAAACTACAACATCTAAATAACAAACATTTGGTTTATTCATCACAAATTTAGCAAAACTTCAGCCCACTTCCAAAATAAATAATCAACACCTTTTTAATATGAACCAACATTTTTAGAAAGAAAAACGCCAGCCATAGTCCACGTGAGATTAAGCATTTTGAATAACATTTTGTGATAAATTGATATTGTGATAAATTTATCAATTTTGTGATAAATTGATAAATTGATTTTGTGATAATATGGCCCATGAGATGCAATACCCGATCCACCACTTTGAGATATAAAAATCTCTAACCCTAAAGATTAGGTAAACCTAATCACTTCACATTTCTAGCCACACACACAAATAACTTACTTTGTTTTCTTCGCCCCCCAAAAACATTCATCTCCCAATCTCATAACCTCCATTTCGTTTAATCCGTCTCTCACCTAACTAATCTCCTCACCTCCATAGTAACCTCCGTCCACCATAATCATCGAATCTCATCTCCTCAATCACCTTAATCTCAACTCCATCCATCGTATTCATCTCAACCGATGAAACCACTTCCATAAATCAATGAGATAGCATATATCTCATACTGCTCGAATTGCTGCAAACCATATTCGTAAGGAAGGTGAAGTGCAATGTGGCTTCAAGATCGTACCATAAGGTCTCGGGTAAGGTAGGTTAACTGCATGGTGGTTTTGGGTAATAAATCGAAACAAAGAATGTATACTTTGTTCGTTCAGTTAATATAACCGAAACAATGAAAAGATTTTGACATAAATGTTACAAATCTTTCATTATTTTCGAAAATCAGCCATGGGTTATACCCAACATAAGAGATCAGTGATGATGTTTAATTTTACGTGTGATTGGATTTTTGAAATCTAATGAATGAACACGAAAATTAAAGAATATGAGATTAAGGTACTTTTATTTTGTTTCGAGTTTTGATGAATAGAGGGAATTAGGTGATGATGGGCATAAGGTTAGGTAGATGGTGTTGTGGTGATAAAAGGTTGGAAGTGAGTCAGACTCAGTGAGTGAACTGAGTCAACTCGGTAATAACCGAGTTGACTCGGTTGAGATGGATTCAGTCAAGTGTTATTGTTAAAACTACATGGTCAAGAAAATTTTAAACTGCATCGTAACAAATTATTTTTAACCCATCGGAGTCAAAAAAAATATTCCATCGCAGTCAAAGTTTGGAACCATCACAGTCAAACATTATATAGTCCATCGCAGTCTAAGAAGTCCCATCACAGTCAAAATCAACAAGGAGTCCATCGCAACATGATGTCTCATTACGATGGAACCCTTTACGATGGTACCCATTGCGATGGTACCCATCGCAATGGTACCCATCGCAATGGTACTATCGCACTAGTACAAGAACCCATCGCAATAGTTACCAGCCATCGCAATGTTGGGAGAATTTGGGCAGCATGACGACTTATCTACCATTGCGATGGATCAGGCCATCCATCGCAATGAGGACAGCCCTATCCATTGGAATATGAAAAACCAATCCATCGGAATAAATCCGGAAAAAAAGCCGTCGCAATGTGTTCTTCTGGAAAAGTATCGCAATGCCATCTGAGAGTCTCATCACAAAATCCCATCTGAATAGGTTTTTGACCAGTAAATTTATACCCCAAAAAAAATGGATCTGGACCAAGTTTTTTGTCCTTATCCCCATAGATAGAGACTGTGAATACAGGGACAAACACAAAAAAAACAGGGTAAAAAATTGGATAAAAATGATTTCGAGACTGAGATTGGGAATATCAGATATGTGATAAATAATGATAACAAGACAGTGACAATTTAGAGAGAAAAAGGTGGACCAAATAATAACAAGACGTGACATAGAATGATATATTCGGACCCAAGAAAAAATTTTAAGACCACCAAAATCGAAGCAAAAAACATGATCCAAGGAATGAACCAAGGCTCTGATGCCAAATGTAGAACAATGATAATCTTTGTGAAACAAGGGGTTGATGTTTTTCTAGAGAGAGAAAGTTAGAGAGAGAAGTGAAGGAAACTTGTATATTGAAATGAAATAAATAAACAACCAACACCTCTTTCCATGGTGGAAAGAGGTTTAAATACCCCAAGTCCTTAATGGACTTGGGCTTCCGGCCCATGAACATGCTCATGGGTCGGGCTATTTAATAAATGAAACTAAACTTAACTACGAGCCTATAACTACATTGTTGGAGTGACCGAGACTTTCTAAATGCGTAAAACGTATTTCCAACAGATTTTTCTAAGATAGCTAGACCGATGACTCACCTCTTGGAAAAAGAGGCTCCTTTCATTTTTAACCAAGATTGTTTGGACTCTTTTGAGACTCTTAAGGAGAAATTGACAAAGGCTCCCGTTTTGGTTTCTCCAAATTGGGAATTACCTTTTGAGCTTATGTGTGACGCTAGTGATTATGCGGTGGGGGTCGTATTAGGACAAAGAGTTAATAAGCATTTTCAACCTATACACTATGCGAGTAAAACCATGACCGGTGCACAACTTTATTACACTACCACGGAAAAAGAGTTGCTTGCTATAGTATATGCTTTTGAGAAATTTAGACCATACCTTGTGTTATCCAAAACCATAGTGTATACGGATCATTCCGCTCTCAAGTATCTTATGACAAAACAAGATGCTAAGCCTAGGCTTTTGAGATGGGTTTTGTTGCTTCAAGAGTTTAAGATAGAAATTCGTGATAAAAAAGGGGCCGAGAATTTAGCGGCGGATCATTTGAGTAGACTTGAGCATCCTTTTCAAAGAGATTTTCCACATCAAGAAATCCATGAAACCTTTCCATTAGAGGAGCTCATGTCTATATCTTCACAAGAGGATGCCACTCCTTGGTTTGCGGATATAGCAAACTATCTTGTGGGCAATGTGCTTATTGAGGGTCTTACTTATCAACAAAAGAAGAAATTTCTTAAGGAAGTTAAGTACTACTTTTGGGATGATCCTTATCTTTTTAGGCAATGTGCGGACCAAATAATTAGACGGTGTGTAGATGGGCCCGAGGCATTTAAGATCTTAGAAGCGTGTCATAAAGGACCTACGGGTGGACATTTTGGGCCTAACTATACCGCCAAGAAAGTCTTTGATTCGGGATACTATTGGCCTTCCATTTACAAAGATGCCCATGAAATGGTGAAATTTTGTGATGTGTGTCAAAGACAAGGAAAAATTATGCAACGTGATGAGATGCCACAAAATTTTATTCAAGAGTGTGAGATATTTGATGTATGGGGCATTGATTTCATGGGACCTTTTCCATCTTCTAAGGGAAACAAGTATATACTTGTGGCGGTGGATTATGTGTCCAAATGGGTGGAGGCTAAAGCCTAACCTACCAATGATGCTAGAGTTGTTGTGAAGTTCTTAAAGCAATTGTTTGCTAGATTTGGTGTACCTCGGGCCATCATAAGTGATCGTGGTACGCACTTTTGTAATGATCAATTCACGAGAGTTATGAAGAAATATGGAGTTAATCATAGACTTTCTACCGCGTGTCACCCTCAAACCAATGGTCAAACCGAGGTCACAAATCGTGGTTTAAAGAGAATTTTAGAGAGAACGGTGGGAGAGCATCGAGCTTCTTGGTCGGATAAGCTTGATGATGCTTTGTGGGCTTTTAGGACAGCTTTTAACACACCAATTGGTTGTACTCCTTATAGGCTTGTCTATGGAAAAGCGTGCCACCTCCCATTCGAGTTAGAACACAAGGCATATTGGGCTCTCAAGTGGGCTAACTTTGATTTAAACCAAGCCGGTTCACATAGGAAAGATCAACTCAATGAGATGGATGAATTGAGAGCCAATGCCTGTGAAAATTCTTTGCATTACAAGGAAAAGACTAAGAAATTGCATGATGCTAAGATCAATAATCGTGAGTTCAAAGTTGGAGAGACGGTTCTCCTCTTTAACTCAAGGTTAAAACTTTTTGCATACAAGCTTAAGTCGAGATGGTCCGGTCCATTCACTATTGCTCAAGTGTTTCCATATGGAACTATTGAGTTGTCACAACCCGATGGTCCAAATTTTAAAGTGAATGGTCACCGTGTGAAACATTATTTTGGGGAGAACATTTCCGTTGAAATGGTCCAAGAGATCCCCATTTTCCCCATGAATTAATTCATTGAGGGACGAGTCGAGCTAGAGACTCATTAACTCAAGCATCGTATAACTAGGTTTAGAGTGTTGTAGGTTAGCAATAAAGGTATAGACTTGGAGATAAGTGTAGGGGAGACCTTCTTTTGTCTTCATGTTGTTTGTAGGGTTGCTCACTCATTTCATGCTTTGGAGCTTATGGAGGAGGCCCTTGTATCCGGTTCACTTCGTTACTATTGTGATCTTTCATTGACACCTTGTGCTTAAACATGAATTCACTAATAGTTGTCATTTCCTTAACTTGGGTTAAGCAAAGTCTATTCATTGTCATAAGTTTAGGGGAAGTTTTTATACTTTCATGCTCTTAAACATTGAGGACAATGTTTAGCTTAAGTGTAGGGGGGTCTTCTATCGAAGTGACCTTACCTAGAACTTGTCATTGTTTTTCATGATAATTGGGAAAATTAATTTTTCAAAAATTTTTCAAATTTTTGATCTACTTTGGCCACCAAAAATATGCATTCATAATTTTTGCATCTATCATTTTACATTTGCATTGTATATATCTTTTCTTTTATCTTTCATCAAAAATATATAAAGGAAAAAAAATATAATAAAAACATGGTTTAACAAATTTAGACTTCTTTGACATATTAGGCCCACCATGGATATTTTGACTCAACCCGAGTTTTCTTATCTTAGCATTTTCTAGCTAGTATCCTTAACCATGTAGTCCTTCATTGGTCTATTAGGCTAAGCATCCACCAATCTCATTCTTTGAGATTTTAAATTTGTGGAGAATGGGAAATGATAGTGTTGAAGCAAGTGTAAAAGGGCTAGATAAACTTCATGATAATTACTTGTGGCTAAACCCTTCTATTCTTAACCTCTATTTTCTTCGCATGTATATATGTTAATAAATAATCAAGAACGGTTTTAATTGATTTGTAATCTCTTATGCATTTTTGACTAATCATTCACGGTTGATATAAGTACGTCTTAAGATTCTAAGTTAGTACGTTTTATGTGTACTAGACTTATGTCATGCTCAATACTTAGCGGGTGTTTTTCCTTTTATTCTTTTCAAATTTCTTAGTGAGGAATAAAGAAAAATAAGAGCGTCTTACAAAAAAATGAGTGGCTAGAAAAAAAAGAAAAAAAAAAGAAAAAAAAAAGAAAAGAAAAAAAATAATTGTACAAGACTCCCAAGAGGGACAGTGTGGTGTTAATTATAGTGACTATTGAGTTCCAATATTACCTTGACGGGTTGCGGGGATTCAATAGATTGCTCCAATCCAATATTACCTTGACGGGTTGCGGGGTTGAAGATCCAAAGTCTCAAAAAGATGGCGGATGTAAATTATTGCGTGAGTTTTATTTTTCTTTCCTTAGCGAGTGTGCAGCTACTCATGAAAGTATGACATGAGGATTTTACACATAAGACGAATGACTTGTTACTCTTGAAACGAACTTGTATTAATTATGAGCGGTTTTTCAAGTAATGGATGAGAGGATTACTTAGGATTAAAACCGTGCTTCCTTATTTTTGGATTTTACATTTCTTATACTTCACACTTGAAATAATGACAAATTTGCCCACAAGCAATTTGCTCAAATAATAACCGATTCCACATTTAATTGTCATGAATAAGTTGATGCACTTTTTACTTGTGAATACAATGATCCCATTTTTAAGCTTGGTATGGGGAAAGTGAAACTCGAGGGTGATAAATGTCCATGGTACCCAAGCCCTAATCAAAGTCATTGAATTCTTTATGAGTTATTTCCATCAAAATCATTTCAAGAAAAACCAAAAAGATATAGATAGAATTGTATTTTGTTCATTGCATTGTTAAAAATCAAAATCATGCATCATTTATTTTAGAGTAGTGTAGATGCATTCCATATGGCCAAGGTGGATTAACTATGAGGAGAATGTAAATTTGTGCTTAAATGTATAGCATTGCATGAGGACATGACAATGTTCAAGTATAGGGGATTTGATATGAGCAAAAACTCATATCAATTTATCAACAAATCACCCTAAAACACAATAAAAATACCTAAACTTTGTGCCATAAAGCGGAATTATGTGGTATGTTTTGTGTTTGTGCTCAAATAGGTAAGAAGGATGCATTTTCAAGCAAACAAAGGAAAACCAAGCTTAATTTGATGAAAAAGACAAAAGAGGATCAAAAGTGACAAGACTTTGAAGACAAAGGACCTATCTTGACAATCTTCCAAAGATGAAGGACTAAAAGTGTAATTTTGTAAAAGTCAAGATCAAAGTCAAATCTGGTCAACTCTCAAGTCAACTCAGTCAAAGGATCAAATTTGTTCAAGAATGAAGTTTGAAGGACCAAATATGCCAAAGAAATGAAGTTGCTAGCTTAAAAATACATTCTGCCAAGTCAAGGGATCATTTCTGCCATTTCTAGAAAGTTAATAGTGCTTAATCCGTGACTAAAGCTCTAAACCAATGGGAAGCCAAGAAAAGTGGAACATGGATTGCCAACTCAGTGCAATTAATACACTTCAGCCGCCAGCCATTTATTGGTCACAATCTCAACAGTTAAAACACACTATCCATTTTTCACCAATGAGAATAGGACATGCAATGATCATAATACTCAATGTGGATAATGATCCGCAACTCATTCTTTTGGCCAGTTAAATCATGACACGTGTCATCTTCATCAAAACGAATTGCCAGATTCGACTTTGAGCTAGAAGCAATTTCAAGAGAAGTTATAAACATCAAACTTGCTCATTTTTGAAGGACGAATCCAATGGTTACAACCAATTAGGCTGAAATCAACTCAAGATAAAATCCCCAAATTTGTTCTTCATCAGCAAAATCAATTTGATAGATTTTTGACACGTGGAAGCCTGAGATTGGTTCCAACACGTCACCAACCCCAACTGCTTTACTCTTGAAGTCTATAAATACCATGTTTAGCTTTCATTTTAGTAGTTGTAGAAAGTGTGAAATTTCACACACTTTAATTTTTCTCTCATCTCATTTTTAGTTCTTAGCTTAACAACTCAAGAGCTTGACACACTCTTGAGTCTGTTATAGTTAGTTGTAACAGCTTAACTACCCTTGTAACTACTTTCCTACTCAATAAAATTCAAATTCTCATTTTCCCTCCAAAACTCTATTACCTATTCTACTGTTCATTACCTGCTTCCTTGATACTCTTGTTGCTGATTTTGGTTTGTTATGATCATAAATTGATCATAACTGACTAAGTGAGAAGATTGTAGCTGTTTTTGATCATCCAGTTCAGATATAGCAGATTTTGATGAATTCAGCCAGTTATGGTGATTCTTGTTGATTGTAGCTGTTGATTTGATTGTTGATAGTGTTTTCTAGTGCTAAGGTGGTGGTTAGCACTAGAATAGAGAGCTCAGCGCTCCTCTACTCCCCAAAGGAGGCCTTTGCTTAAGGTTTACATGTTTCTGATTTTCAATTCCTCTAAATAGTTGATGCCTGCTCAATTCTTAGATAATCTTGTTTGTTTGCATGATCAAAGTTGTTATAGTCTGTTACTGATCTGATTTTAGTGATTGAGTAGTTTCATTGTAGATTAATCCTGCTTTTTAGCTTTGTTACTTTACATGTTTTCAGCTTATTTCAGTCATATAGCTTAGCTTATCACTTTGAGTTCTAGTTGTGTTCATAGCTTGTTACTAGTTCTCATACACTTCCTTTTGACTATTAAACTTAGTTTGCTTAAGCTCTTAACTCAGTACAATCATTTGATCAATAATCATTCACAAAAACTTCAAAAAATTCAGTAAATGATGTTTGGCATTAGTTTTTAAGTAGTTTTCAAGTATTGATAATTGGCAAACTTGTGTTCATTCTCAGTTAACAAGTGATATAAAGTAGCTTTCAGTCACTTTTAAGTCAAACTTTTGGTCAAAAAGGCAAATGGTAGTCTAAAAAGTGTGGGTCAGTTTTGTACAAGTTCTCATTCAGAAAGTTGTGATTTTGAATTGCTTGGCATTTAATTGATAGTTAATGAAATTCCACCAAACCAGTTCTCAAATCTTACTCATAATATGAAGTTTAAACTTGTGTAAGGAAAGTGTACAGTATTCAGTATTCAACAAGAAATAAGTAAAAGTTTAAGCTCATTGAGCAAATGCAAGTTTCTGTAAATGGTAAACTGCTTTTTCATATCTCAATATCCACTTCATTAATTGGTTGATTTTCTTTCACAATATCATTTAGTAAGTGTTCCTTGTTAATTTTTGAGATTTTGAGCTTATTGAAAAATCTTGGTCAACAAAAGTCAACATAAGCACTCTTTTTGCTTATTTTAGAATTCTGAGCTTATTACTGGATGCTTTTTCATGAGATTTAATTTCTCGTTCTTCTTTTGAGCTTATTAATCATTTTCATCACTAAAATTTAGTTGTGCAAGTCTAGATTTCTTTGTAGCTTATTTTGTGCTTATTGAAATTGGCTTATCAGCTTTTTAGTCACTTTTAGCTAAATTCCTTGGACAGGACTAGGTTAAATCTGATTTTAAGCTGTTTGCAAGTTGTTTGGTTAAAATTGGTTGAGAAATAAGCTCAAACGAGCTTATTAAAGGTTGTAACCCGTTTTTGATTAAAAGTTTTCAAAAATTGCACTTTGGTCCTTGATGAATTAGACCGTTTGTAATAATGGCTAAACTTGCAAGTTTTTAGGGTTTTCAAAAGTTCAGTCCCTATACTTTTCAGATTTGTTAAAATTCAGTTAGGAAGTTTGAATTTTGTTGAGAATTAGTTAAGTTGTTTGCATAGTTTTCATTTTCAGTCCTCATAGTTAACTGTTTTTACACTTTCAGTCCTTGTACTTGTTAGCTTTACATTTTTAGAATTTAAATTTCGTAGAATTTACATTTCTAGTCCTTATAGTTTATAGAATTTACATTTTGCATTTTAATTGAATAAAAACTTGGTAATTGCACTATGTTTTACATATAAGTAGACGTTATTTTTCATCTTTGCAAGGCATTGTTTGAATTAGCAATAGAATATCCAAAAATTATTAACAACCAAAAACAGTTAAAAACCCGATATTGTTAGGACTTTCAATTTGTTAAGAACTGAGAAAAACGAACTTGAACTATACACATTTCAATATCCAGTACCGAAGCTGAATACATTGCCATATTCGGTTGCTGTGCTCAAGTTCTTTGGATGAGATCACAATTGACTGACTACGGTCTTGGATTCAACAAAATACCGATGTACTGCGACAACAAAAGTGCAATTGCTCTTTGCTGCCACAAGGTTCAACACTCCCGGGCGAAGCATATCGATATACGCTACCATTTCATAAAAGAGCAAGTGGAAAACGGAGTAATCGAGCTGTATTTTGTCAACACCGAGTATCAGCTGGCGGATATTTTCACAAAGGCTTTAGATCGAGGACGAATCGAGTTTTTGGTCGACAAGCTGGGCATGATTCATTTCGTCCTAAGACTCTTAAGGAGTTGGTAGAAGAAACTACAGAATAGTGGTGGTAAAACTATTCTCGAGTATCCTTTTGTGTGATCATGTATATATTGTATACTTAAAAACCAAAAAGAAAAATACAAAAATATAAAACCTATAAAACCCATAAAAATATAAAAAAAAGAAAATCCATAAAAAATACAAAACCAGGAAAATCCAAAATCATTTTTCATTTTAAATCGGGCATGTCTTTTAGTAAGATAATATTACGGCCATAGAAATGTCGACTAAAATTGACACGGCACCATAAATAGAGTTCGTATAAAAGTTGTAAATATTTTAAAACATGCCCAAATGGCTTGTAATTATTTCAGACTGTAACCCACTTTTCGCATTAAAGTCACGTATTTCTTCGGGAAGCGTTGGTTCACAAGGGGAAACAATTTTCTTGGGTATGGTTTACTTTAAAACCATACAAGGGATCAAGTTTACTTTATAACTTGGTCTAACACAAATTTATCTACGTTTTAGTGCATTTATTTGTTAAAATAAGAGAAATCTTATTGCCACCAGAATCATATTCTAAAAACACTAAACGAAAAATGTTTTCAGGGGTATTTGACTCTTTAAACAACGACTACAGCTCTTTAAATAGAAAATGGGTCATTGTTTAAGGGGGAGAAAATATCAAAACGTCTTGGAAATTAAAATGGTCTTTAAAAGTTTTTTTAGAAAAATAAAACGGTCACGTGATTTATGTCGTTAATTTTTCGTGCTAGTGGATATTGGATATGTTATAAGACCTTCATGTGCGTGTGATTTGGATTTCGAGATATATGAAATTAGGGCATAATGGTTTAAGTTCGTAAGTGAAGTTAAAAGATAAGACAAGATTCCGGAATCTTAGATATAGCAACATTCCGAGATCTTTCCAAAGAATACAGAATCCATGAAATTACATTCTGAAAGCTTGTAAAGTATAAAATCCGGAATAAATTATGAACGAAAAGAATCCGAAATCCTCAAAGTCTAGAATCCGGAATCACTAATTGAAATCGTTAAAACGAGCATTCCGAAATCATTGGATTGAAGGAATCCAAAAGCATGAAGTTACTATTCCGAAATTTTTTAACTAAAAGAATCCGAAATCTATATTCCGAAATCCTTTAAGTAAAAGATTCCAGAATCGTTAATTCTAAAATCTTAGGCTTGAAACAATCCGGATTCGTAAAACTGCACAATCCGAAATCTTCTTGTGTTAAGATCCAGAATCATGAAAGTAAAGAATCCGTAACCATTAAGAATAGCATCCGAAATCCTGAAGGATGGATTCCGGAATCATTAAAAGCCTTAATCCGAAATCTTTAAGTTTAGGATTCCGGAATCATAGTATTAGCATTCCGAAATCTTTAAACATACGATTCCGAAATCTTTAGTTATAATAATTCTGAAATCATACTAAACGATTCCAAAATCTTCACTTGTGTAAAATTTTGTGAGATAGTTGTTTTGCAATATTATGTGATAGGCTTCGTGGGATATTAAGTGTTAATTGGTTTGTACCATGTCATCATCTAAGTGTTGAATATGTTTTATCATGCTTTAAGGTCTACATGTATAATGATATATCTCTGTGTGTATCAACTTATATGTTTTATCTTAAAGCAGCAATCATGTCTCGCACTAAGATGAACAACGGGCAATCGACCTTGCACTTGTCCCAGAAGACAAACATCTTACACTTACTGCAAACAATCTTCGATTGAAAGACGATTGATGCGAAGTTTAGAATGATTCGTGGGAGGCAGATCATATGGAGTTCACCACAGACTACTAGAACAATCCATCTAACATGCTGATCGTAGTCTTTTAGGTCAACTCCATACTATTATATTGTGAATATGTACATTTTTGTAAATAATAGACTTTTGTGGCATGTTGTAGTGTAAAAGTATGATATTTATTCAAGAATTTCTCACGAGATTCTAAATCTTTCAAAATGTATCGTACTTAAGCACTACAACTACCCTCATTAAATTGAGGGGGGACATTAATATGTTCTATGGCCAAAACCATAATTTCATCTTTTAACCCAAGACCGGTTAATCCATTGGTATCCAAAATATTAATGTTTAAAATTTTGGATAAGGGGAGAAAATGGGATTAAGGTGACTTGTAATTATATGTGGCTAAGGTAAAAGGTGAAAAAGACTTAATGGAAAATCCAATTTAGTATGTGTAATGCACATATTAAGGGGAGCGTTTTGTGAACAAAAACACTAAGGTACAAAAGATTTGATATTTATATCAAAAGTACCTTAAGTGATTTTCAAGGAATTTTCATGGTGACAAATACTTAACCAAAACACACTATATTCACGACAGAAGTGGTGACAAAAGGGTGGTAGATTAGGTATAAGTCCAATGATTCTTCCAGAACCGGAGTAATCTTCCCAAGGACAATTCCATAGCTAGAAATAGTAGTCCTTAGGAAAGATGGAGAATGATTGTGAACGTAGCAGAATGCCGACCAAGTACTTAAGCTAGCACTGGAACAATCATAACAAGGTGCTAGTGATGACGTATTGGTAAGCATTAAGGGGTTGAAGAATGAAAAACAAATGTAAAGATAAAGGGTGTAAAGAAAGAAGCCCTCTTTACAATTTAGGCAGAAACCAGGTCAATACATCTTGAGGAAGTTAAGACATCATGGACCCTGTGATGCAATGCAACCCCCCCCCAAGCTAACTTAAATATCTCTCAAAAGATATTTGTTTTAATGTCACAAAGTTCAACACATTATCTATCGGTTTATTCACTCCGAATAAATCGATATTAAAAAGGTGGCAATCCTCTCCAGCCTCCACTCAACAAAACAAAACGCACTATCGAGTCTAGAGCCAGGAGATCATCAAAAGTCTCATTAGGAGACTTGTCATTTATTCCTTGCATCTTCACGCACTGTGAAAAGCATGAGATCCTATGAGTCCTACGCAGTATTCTTGTAATATTGCCAGAACATTTGAGTGATACGAAAGTATTACAATGAAGATGGAAATCCAGCTTGAGCCAATATCAAACAAGCTCATGGTAGGTGACACATGCGGTTCTTTAAGAACCAATCTTGTGATAACTGGAAAGAAACGATGGTTTGATTCTTAATTGAATTCAAACTTGTTTCAAGGCCTCTACGCAAAATCTAAGTGATCTGGCCAGAACACTCAGAGTGACACTTTATATTCACAATGATGAGTGGAAATCCTTCCAGTGTCAGCATCAAACAGCACTGCGGTAGGTGACAAGCAAGATTCTTTTAGAATCTATCTCGTGACAACTGGAAAGCAACGATGGTGAAAATCTTAATTCATATTCACTTGTTCCAGGTTCATGAATTGACGGCTTCAATCATGAGGATTTTATTATCCAAATGATTCACTCTTTATGTTCATAGTCAGCTTGGACGGTCGAATAAAGAGAACGGGTTTACCCGAGAAATATTGTCAAGGAGATTTTTAATCTAAATCTACCTGCCACAAGTACGATATTTTAAATATCGTCTTCACCGACCGAAGGTAAAATGCTACCGATCTAGAATGAAATGTCAAAGCCATTTCGTTCGTGTCTTAATATGTTGTTGCATTAGAAGACGGTGGCGTTGTGGTGTACCAGAAGAAGTCGTCCTAACATACTTGTATTTTCTGCACTAAAGATTCAACAAATTCAAGAAAGTTCACATAAAGTCTTCCGCTGTATCAAACTCTGAAGCTTTCAAGAATTCAACAAAGTATAAGTATGTGGGACATGAAGTCACGAGGAGGAAAAATATCACAAGAAGGCGAAGATCGCACGCGAAGATGATCTCTAAACCACAAGACAAGTCATGGGTCAAAAGAACATGATCTACGTCAAAGTCTAAAGATTATCAACACATATTCACAACTACAAAGAAAGAAAGAAAATAAGAAAAGAGAAAAGACTATGAGCTCAAGAACGAAGACTTAGTATAGTATGCTAGGTTTAGAACTTTGTAATTTGAGCGACATCCTTTAGGGGGAGATTGTTGGAAGTACATTTTTAACGTATATTAGAAGTATCGGTGTGACAATCCGTCAATTTATGGTTGATATTTTATTCTCAAGTATTATTTAAAAACGTTATTTTAATGTTATATTATGAACTCGCTTATTTTTGGGAAGAAATTTGGATTCACGTCTTGAAGTAGCATCGACTACGTCTAAACCGGTGGATTCTACGTTACGTGCTTACGTTTACATACACCGTTTTGGTGACAAGTCCGACACTTCAGGAAATAAATTTATCCGTGAATATTATTTTGAGATTTTAAACTTGTGTTGGTTCATAAACTCACAAATTTACGAGAAGAGATTAGGACTTAAGATTATAATTTAACGTCCTTTACGACTAAACCGGAAACCTTAGGATTACGTATTTACGTTTTTGAACTCCGTTTTTGATGAGACAATTTTTATTAGATTCGTTTTGTGCCGTTGATTCATAATTTATAAAAATGTTTTTCGTAAAACGACCCGAGGGCACGTAAATTGAGGAAACAAGAATCGAGGGATACCCGTAAAATAATGGGGATGAGACAAGATAAATCTTGCCCCACCCCCACTACAAGGGTGACAAGCTTATCAAACACACTTGAAGTGTGTCAAGTTTCTAGCAAAAGACTAGGACACTTGTCCTAAGTCTTCCACCTAAACCATCTAACATCAAAACCACCACCACAAACCATTTACTTCATTTTACAACATGTAAATCTCACACACAACTCTCTCCTCTCCCCTTGAACGTCCAACACCACCATTATATCACCATCATCATCAATTTTTGACCATAAACAAAAGATATAATCAATATATGTTGATAACCACACCAAAAGATGAAGATTGGAGGTGATTTTAACATATAAAAAGGAGTTTTCATGGAGGTCTTTGGGCTGATTTTCAAGAAGGAGTTTAGGGCTGATTTGTTGAAGGTGTCTTCATATCCTTGGTAATCTTGAAGGTGGTCTTGATATTTCATAAGATTGGTTACCAAAACCAAGCCTTGTTCATCCAAAATCTCAACCTTTTCATCACTAATGGTGGTATAGAGATTGTTTCTTCCTATCCTCTTGTTATTTTGATTATGTAATCTTGTATTTTCTTTATTTATGTATATGTATATGATGATGAATGATGATAAAAATATTATGTGGGGATTTGGTGTTGATAAACATGGGTAAAAAGATGGAAAACCACATGTAAAATGGTTAAAATCTTTCTAAATATGATGGCTGTATAAATACAGTAGGTAACCAAATGTTAAACTGATAAAATGGTAAAGTGGAATCAATATACAGTAAGTAATATGTCTTGTACACATGTGAGAGTTGGCCATGCAATGGAATCATTAGGATGAGTGAGATATGATCAAAACAAGTTTAGAGTGCAAATCTGAGTACACTGTTTTGGACAAATTTTATAAAATACTTAGAGGCTGATTCAATAGTAGCCATAGAAAAGTTAAATGGAGCACATATCATGTAGTTTATGCCATAAAATTTGGGCTTCTATCTCCGTTGAGAACTCTAGATATGACTGTTTTTGTGAACATGAAAGTAAAAATCAGATTTTGGGAAATTAAAGTATATAATAGTATTATATACGCACTCAAATAAAAATAGTATAAAATGTGAATTAAAACCCACTAACTTATATAATACATTTATATAAATATGTATAAGGATAAATAAATGGACATTTTATAAAAATGGTAGTTTGATAAGTTTTATAAGTTATAAAACTATAAACATGATTTTTACGACTTTTTCGGCTATTACCGTAAAATTAACGTTTTTGTTAAATAAAACTTAGACGGTTGGACCCGTCTAATGTAAACTTTTATAAACTCATATACTGATATATAAACATATATAAAAAGTAAAAACCGATAAAACCCGAACTATATAACATACGGACATTAACGGGCTAAGTTAACGTTATTTGGACTAATAATACAACAAAATGGGCTAAAACACCTATAAACTTATTTATTGGGCTTAACCCATTTGGGCCCAACATGTAAAGTATAAATACTGATAATACAAGTATTAAATGGATTAATATAAGTTAATGAACTTATAATAGGCTTATTGGACCTAAAACACGTAAATAGGTAAAACTAGTAAACTAGTAAGAAGTTACCAATACATAAACACTAAAATGAGTAAAAGAGAATATGTAAACCCACTTGATCATCATATATATAAAATCATCATATGTATACATAATTGTTATTTTTATAAAGTCATTGGACAAGAGTCTAAGACGAGTATTATTTGTCTAGGTTTCCGTGATTGAAGCACGTACCGTACATTCGAATTGCCGATAACCCGCTTTCCCACATCAACGTGAGTTCATAGCCTCGCACTCTTTTAAATGTTTTTATGAAATGTTTTATGAACCCGCGAGGGAGATAACATGTTAGTTTTTATAAAATAGGACACCATTTGTCCCGATTGTTTGTTTATTGATTTGGACCCGAATGATTGTATGACCCGATTGTATGACCCGATAAATGATTAAATGACCTGATAGATGAAATTAAATGGATTATTAAAGTTAGGTTATGTCACTAAAAGTCCCATTAGCATGAATTGTGAACTACCGGGATTTGGTAGACGCTTATGCATATAATAGTATTGTTTGGGGACGATCACCCCAGTTCGCGCCTTGACGGTTGATCCCCGTCGTGCCACATTGATTGGTAAGCGAATTTATGTATGAGAAGATTTCCATAGCGTGATTATTGTGATGACACGCTAACTTAGATGGGCAAATTGAGTATCGGGTTAGCTACCCGTTGTTGGTTATAGTAAGGTAACAATGTCATGCGGCTTATAATAATCCAATTAACGAAATACTGCTTTAAGCATTAAATTACGATATATTGCCTGACTAGCAATACATGGTCTTATCATTGATATTATGTTCGTGTTTCGGTTTTATATAACCATATTCATATAACGGTTTTTATTTAATCTATACAACGTTATAAAACGTATTGTATGATGTTTTTAACGACAATGGTTCGTATAATGATTTTGAAGGCGAAAGCCTATATTATGATTTTTGATAAGGATTTGTATAAAATGACTTTGGCTATTTTATGGCCTACTACAAAGATTTGTATAAAATGATTTTCGGTAATAATTTTATACCGATGTTATATTGATGATTTCATTTAACTCTATGAATTCACTCGGCGTTTTTGCTGACCTTTTCTTTTAACATGTTTTATCTCAGGTACTTGAAGGTAATTCTCGGGAAGACAACAAGAATTCATGGCCCACACTTAAATAATAATTTACATTCAAACGCTTTGTAAAACCTGTATAAAATACAATGACTTGGGACCTATGTAAATTTGATAATTATGAATGGAATTGTTTTATTATTAAACGACGCGATTTTTATGCGTTGTCTATGATGTGAGTAATGTGCTATCCCGTAACGCCAACGAGTCTTCCGCTGTATTGAGTTGTATAAATTTGGGGGTGTTACAGTTTGGTACCAGAGCTCTAGTTATAGAGAACGAAAGATTTTTAAAACTAAGGTTTTGAATATAACATTTCAAAATCTTTTAACTATAAACATTTTTCTCAAAATGTCTAAAAATCTTTTGACTATAACGGTGCCGAAGAATTCCCGAGTTACCGACAAGGCCAGACTGAGAAGTGTTATTTTAATATATATATAACTTGGATTATATATATATGTTGTAATTTGATTACATGATTGTTTGATGATTATTTCAATACGTATACGAGGTATTTATACGACGTAGATTGTCAAAAGGAACCCTAACTCCCCTAGTAAATTAATCGAAGCTATTCTCGTAGGAATTCTAGCTATCCTAGATCTAAACCAAGTTGTGGATATTTATGATCCCAACAAAATGGTTGATACTTGTAGAAATATTGATATTAGTTGATTGTGATATTAAAGAAGAATTGGCGAGATTAAATCTGATATCGATGTCATGAAGATCTTTCCTTATAGAGTGGAGTTTGACAAAACGTTACCACCTGGAAAGGCGTCATCTGATTCGTTGTCACCCAATTCTTAAATTGAAATCGAAAGGGTGAATGTTGCACTTGAGGCTGTCATTGGAACCATTACCCAAAAGCCTCATGCCACTAGTACCTTTCCGAGAAGTCTAATTGAATGTGCGAGTCATTTCATACTAGTGACTCATTTGATAATTATTGTTGTAAGAGCTATAGGATTGGAAATTAAGTATTGTTCATATCGAGCTTTTATTGCCCTTTCAAGATTTATGAATAAGGTTGAAAGTATTGGAGAATGAGGTAGGATATTGCATTGAGTATAAGTTGATTGAAACTTGAATAAAGTAAAATTTAACCCGTATGGAATATGAGATTGTTAAGATGAAGTCGTTAAGCCCTGTGATTGAATTATAAGGTTTTAATTGATTGTTGATTCGTGTTAAGTGTTGTTCCTAGGCCATTGTCCACTGACGAGGATGCCTAGTGTCCAAGAAATAAATTGAAGAAATCTTCTTCTGAATTGAGATCGATGGATCTTTCGGGACATGTGGAACACCTAATGACTCTTGTAGATTAGTATTCATTGTGGTATCTTTTAAAAATCTCTAACTTAACTGAGACATCAGTTGGTAGGATGAGTTCTGAGAATTGTATGACATAGTGACACGTAATGTGTTACGGTACAATTTTGACTTGTTTGTAATTAATGAAAAAGACTACCTTTGATTGCTAAATCCTACATGTATCAATGTTATCTATCTTTTATTGTTTCATCCTAATGCTCGCATTAGTGATGCAACCATTGAACAAGTACTCATCTCGATTTGAGTTACGTTGTGGATTATTCCTGAGTGCCATCGAAGTCATGAACCTCATGATTATTTGGCTAAGCTCATTTCCTGATATATTGAAGTTAGTTCTTGGTGAACAATTTTTCACCACTCCTTTGTAGATCACTCATTGTTTTTATAAGATAAAACAGTATCCCTTGAGAAAAATTTGGTTTTCATCACCATATGGCTTATTAAAGTGAGACTTATAAGTAATCGTTATTGAAATGAAGTTGTTTATAAAACACCTTGGAAAAACTTAATTGTTTTCATAACAAAGAAAATCTTTGTAAATTTATTTTTGATTCTTATTTAAGAATTAAACATGAAAATGTTTTTGTTATAAACATGATGATAAAATTTTGATGAACTGAGTATTGCATCGTTAATCTTGAAATTGTATATAGTTGCGCGCCTACATACAATTTGGAATGGACCATGCAAGGCTGATTAGTAGTCACCATAAAACTGATTAATAAACACTAAATTTTCTTTGAAGATTGTGAAATATTAAAATTTATGAGATCTGCAAGAAGTGAAAAATAAGGACATAGTGTTAGGGACACCTAGATATGTGCCTGTAGCATCTATTCTTCTGAGTAGAATTTACTCAATTGTGGAAATTGTCTTATTTGACAATTGACAATTCTTTCTTGTCCAATTCTCCCGTAGTGAGATTCTTAGGAAAAGTATCTGATTACCGAGTGTTGATACCCGACTGGATGTATCGACGTTCCTATCATTTCTTTTGATTTGACTTCAATTGAATGACCTGGGTAACGATCCGAGGAGCTTTCAAATGCGTACTCAAATTATGAAAACATGGGATATATTCATATTCGTTAAATGTTTTCGTCTGTATTCGATTTGAAATTCTCTCGCATAGATCATGCGTTGACCTTACTCTTTTAAGGTTAGTTATGTCTCCAGATATCCTTGAATTGTGAAGGATTATGAGTTATTATTAGTCTTTTGAGAAGTTCACATCTCATCGACGGCAATAAAACTGAAAAGTTGATAGTGCCAGTAAAATGGATTGATTAATTATGACATGAAGACATTGTCTTAATTGATGGGAACTCGAGTAGAATTCCCCTAAGTGATAAGATGTTGATTATCAAAAGTGATCTAAATAATTCTTGATGGGTGACCATATCCTGCATTTAGACTTGAAATTATACCATGAATGGTTGTAAATTAGTCATAGATATTATAATCTAGAAAGAACCTAATATGAATTTATTAAAAGATGTTTCTGTTATTTGAAACTTTAGGAGGTATTTGTTGATGAATTACCTAGACTTTCGCCATTAAGGCAAGTTGAATTTGGTATTGATTATATTCCCGGTGCTACACCCGTGGCGTATGCACTATACTTCAGCACCATCTGAATTAAAAGAATTACCGTGGAACTGAGAGAGTTGTCGGAGAAAGATTTTATTCTACCAAGATCGTCATTATGAAGAGCTATGGTATTATCATTCCTTATATTTATTAATTACCGTAAACTAAGTAATTTGACGATTAAAATCTATATCCACTACCCAAGATGATAGATTTTTCGATCATTTACAAGGTTCTAGCATATGTTTTAAAATTTTGATCATCAGCATGGTTATCATCAATTTCGCATCCGCGAAAAAGATTATCTATTCCAATCACTACAACCGGTACTTGTAATGAACATTATGAGTTTCACGTGATGTCGTTTGGATTGACTAATACACATGTAGCATTCATAAATTTGGTGAATCACGTGTGTAGGCTGTAATTTGATAACTTCATGCTTGTGATCATTAAGGACCATTTGTTTGTTTATAAGTATAGGAAGGAGTTAATAATTCTTTATAGATTGTCCTGAATTGACCGAACAACGAAAACCTGTACCTTGACTAATTAACATGTGATTTAAAACTTAATCCTTTACATGATTTGATCATGTGATTAATAAGATAATGGGATCTATGTTGACTTTTCAAAAATTGGAACCATTAAGGCTTTGGGTTTTACCAAAAAGAAAATGGAAATATGTTTTGACAAATGTTTTACCAAAGGATTTTTAAGGGATTATTCCCTTATACAAAAATCATTTAACTAAACTCCTGTTTAGGGGTAAATGTTTGTGTATACCTCAAGACAACCTAAGAGGGATTGAGGAAACCGTTAAACCATGACTTAAAATTTGAAACGAAAATTTTTGCTTTTCAACTAAGAAATTTTTTACCAAAGAATAAACAAAGGTTTTTCGAACATTTACCGATCTTACTAATTATTTTCGATAAATCAACAAAAATTGTGTTAATTAAATTCAAATTTATTTTGAACATTTTTATATAATTGGATAAACTGAGAAAATTTAAAAACTTTTTGTGTTTACGTTTCATAAAAATTAAATATTTATTATTTAATTACTTGTAGTAACTACAGACGCTTTAAACATCGGATTGAGCAAAACTGATAAAAACAATAGTTGAGATAGAACTAAAACTTAGAAAATATAAAGAAAGAAATTCTGAGTGAATTTTGGTTATGATAATTATTTCACCAGGAAAGGTGAATATAGATACTGACACATAATATAGAAAGGATAAAGAACCAATTAGGACATGTTCCTTAATAGTGAAGGTGCAAAATAAATTGCCGAGCAATTTAGAAATAATTGATGCTTGTAAAAAGGATAATATAGGTAATAAAAAGGGATTCGCGACTAATATGAATCATTAGAATTGAGAAGCCGATAGCGTTAAATGATTAAAAGGCCACTTGTGGTTGTCTAAATTTGGAGGATTGTGAGATATAGTCATGTTGGAATCTCGTAAGATTAAGTATTCTATTCATGTCATTTCTAATTTAATGTATCTTTATCTGAAGAAGTTTTACTAATGACAAATTATGAAGGCAGACATCGCCTCATACATTAGTATACGTCTAACTATTGCAAAGGTCATCATCTGAATTTGATTCGATTTGGGTCATCGTCGGCAGACTGACCAAATCTGCTAATATCATTCCTGTTAATGATAGATTCTTGATGAAGAAATTGACTCTTTTGTATTTAAAGGAGTTATGTAAGCATAGTGTGCCTGTATCGATCATCTCTATCAAGATCCTCGCTTCGCATCGAATTTCTAGAGATTTGCTCAGAAGTCATTGAGAACGAATCTTGATGAGAGTACTGTGTACCACCCCAATCGAAGGGACGAGGTAAAGTAACGATACAAAATACTAGAAACGTTGTTTTATGCTTGAATGATTGACCTTTGGTAATAAACCACATAATCGTTTTTCCTTTGGAGAGATTATCATTGATAACTATCGTATTAGGATCGAGATCGAATCTTGTTAAGATTTAAAAATTAGAGCATCTGTAAGCAGGAGTTGAGATGAAGACACCCGACATACACCCATTGTGAGTTGGACATGTCTTTTAGGTTTAAGGTTTCCTATGATGGCGAACCTAACCTTACAAAATACTCGACCCGCGAGACCTGAAATGATTGTTGAAATTAGGATCTGATTATTGACTACCGGTAGTGGACAGGAGGTTATGTGAATATGAAATGTAGATCTTGAAGTGCCAGATGGGTAGCAAAGTTATGCCAAAAATTTTAACCATGGAAAAATGAATTGATGATCTGAGAGATCATGGGATATAAGTCCCCGTTGTCTGGGACCATTGAGATGATGTAACAGATTGGGTTGAAAGGCATATAAGCTGGATCTACCTTAGGACTTCAAGAGCTGCGTGAATTATGTTTCGTAAATCGAACTTGATACAATGTCTATCAAGTGAGAATCTGATCACTTCTTGATAAAGTTTAGATCGGCGAAAAGTTGCATTCATCAAAAACCAGTGAACATCATGGATAGAGAAAGTAAGTCAACATTAAGCCTGATCTTATTCCCGTAGTTATGTCTGATAAAACTCGCGTATTGTAATGAATTACACTTGTGAGAAAAGACCGAATGTGGAGGAAATACCCACATGGCTTTAACTCTATAAGAAGCGAGTAGTAAGATAAGATGATCTTTGAGGACAAAGATCCTGTTTAGGGGTAAATGCTGTGACAATCCGTCAATTTATGGTTGATATTTTATTCTCAAGTATTATTTAAAACTGTTATTTTAATGTTATATTATGAACTCGCTTATTTTTGGGAAGAAATTTGGATTCACGTCTTGAAGTAGCATCGACTACGTCTAAACCGGAGGATTCTACGTTACGTGCTTACGTTTACATACACCGTTTTGGTGACAAGTCCGACACTTCAGGAAATAAATTTATCCGTGAATATTATTTTGAGATTTTAAATTTGTGTTGGTTCATAAACTCACAAATTTACGAGAAGAGATTAGGACTTACGATTATAATTTAACATCCTTTACGACTAAACCGGAAACCTTAGGATTACGTATTTACGTTTTTGAACTCCGTTTTTGATGAGACAATTTTTATTAGATTCGTATTGTGCCGTTGATTCATAATTTATAAAAACGTTTTTCGTAAAACGACCCGAGGGCACGTAAATTGAGGAAACAAGAATCGAGGGATACCCGTAAAATAATGGGGATGAGACAAGATAAATCTTGCCCCACCCCCACTACAAGGGTGACAAGCTTATCAAACACACTTGAAGTGTGTCAAGTTTCTAGCAAAAGACTAGGACACTTGTCCTAAGTCTTCCACCTAAACCATCTAACATCAAAACTACCACCACAAACCATTTACTTCATTTTACAACATGCAAATCTCACACACAACTCTCTCCTCTCCCCTTGAACGTCCAACACCACCATTATATCACCATCATCATCAAATTTTGACCATAAACAAAAGATATAATCAATATATGTTGATAACCACACCAAAAGATGAAGATTTGAGGTGATTTTAACATATAAAAAGGAGTTTTCATGGAGGTCTTTGGGCTGATTTTCAAGAAGGAGTTTAGGGCTGATTTGTTGAAGGTGTCTTCATATCCTTGGTAATCTTGAAGGTGGTCTTGATATTTCATAAGATTGGTTACCAAAACCAAGCCTTGTTCATCCAAAATCTCAACCTTTTCATCACTAATGGTGGTATAGAGATTGTTTCTTCCTATCCTCTTGTTATTTTGATTATGTAATCTTGTATTTTATTTATGTATATGTATATGATGATGAATGATGATAAAAATATTATGTGGGAATTTGGTGTTGATAAACATGGGTAAAAAGATGGAAAACCACATGTAAAATGGTTAAAATCTTGCTAAATATGATGGCTGTATAAAAACAGTAGGTAACCAAATGTTAAACTGATAAAATGTTAAAGTGTAATCAATATACAGTAAGTAATATGTCTTGTACACATGTGAGAGTTGGCCATGCAATGGAATCATTAGGATGAGTGAGATATGATCAAAACAAGTTTAGAGTGCAAATCTGAGTACACTGTTTTGGACGAATTTTATAAAATACTTAGAGGCTGATTCAACAGTAGCCATAGGAAAGTTAAATGGAGCACATATCATGTATTTTATGCCATAAAAATTTGGGCTTATATCTCCATATAGAACTCTAGATATGGCTGTTTTTGTGAACATGAAAGTAAAATTCAGATTTTGGGAAATTAAAGTATAATAGTATTATATAAGCACTCAAATAAAAATAGTATAAAATGTGAATTAAAACCCACTAACTTATATAATACATTTATATAAATATTTATAAGTATAAATAAATGGACATTTTATAAAAATGATAGTTTGATAAGTTTTATAAGTTATAAAACTATAAACATGATTTTTACGACTTTTTCGGCTATTACCGTAAAATTAAAGTTTTTGTTAAATAAAACTTAGACGGTTGGACCCGTCTAATGTAAACTTTTATAAACTCATATACTGATATATAAACATATATAACAAGTAAAAACCGATAAAACCCGAACTATATAACATACGGACATTAACGGGCTAAGTTAACGTTATTGGACTAATAATACAACAAAATAGGCTAAAACACCTATAAACTTATTTATTGGGCTTAACCCATTTGGGCCCAACATGTAAAGTATAAATACTGATAATACAAGTATGAAATGGATTAATATAATTTAATGAACTTATAATAGGCTTATTGGACCTAAAACACGTAAATAAGTAAAACTAGTAAACTAGTAAGAAGTTACCAATACATAAACACTAAAATGAGTAAAAGGGAATATGTAAACCCACTTGATCATCATATATATAAAATCATCATATGTATACATAATTGTTATTTTTATAAAGTCATTGGACAAGAGTCTAAGACGAGTATTATTTGTCTAGGTTTCCGTGATTGAAGCACGTACCGTACATTCGAATTGCCGATAACCCGCTTTCCCACATCAACTTGAGTTCATAGCCTCGCACTCTTTTAAATGTTTTTATGAAATGTTTTATAAACCCGCGAGGGAGATAACTGTTGGAAATACGTTTTACGTATTAAGAAGGATCGGTCACTCTATTAATAGTCCATGTAATAGCTCGTAGTTTAGTTAACTTTCTTTATTTATTAAACAAGAACAAGCCTAGCCTACAACATGTGTAGGTCGGCCCAAATGTAAGCCCAAGCCCATGACAAGGGCTTGGGTATATAAACCCTCTCGTTTGATGGAGAGGGTGGTGTGGTTTCATAATTTACACATAGTTCTTATTAACTTTCTCTCTCTAAAAGTGTGAAATCCACCATCTTTCTATCTCTTTCTCTCTCTAAAACGTAAGTATAGATTTACAAATCTACAAATGGTATCAGAGCTTGGGATGAAATATAGGTTTGTTTTTGTGTTCTAAACATTTCGTAGATTGTTGGTTTGTTTTTAGCCGAATCTTCAAAATTTTTTTTGGTGTTGGATCGAAGTTTAAAGTAGTGTAACATAGGGATTCGTGTTAAACTGTTCTTGGTATCTTGGTTTTCGTTAAAACATCATCTTTCTTGGATCAAAAGTGCAAAAAAGTTGTGTGTTCTTCATTCCGAAATTTAATCAGAAACTCCATCGGAAAGTACAAGTGAAACGTGCACTTCCATCGCAATAACCATCACCATCGGAAAGGGTTTTGGTTCTACATTGCGATACGTGGGTTTTATTACTTATTCCGATCTGGACATTCCGATCGTGCTTTGCGATCTGGGATTCCGACGGGTATAAGGAAGTATTTTAAGTCGTTACTCTGCTTGAATTTTGTCAGCTACTTTGCGATCTGAGCATTGCGATCTGAGTATTCCGATAGGTTTTGCGATCTGAGTATTACGATAGTTCTTTGCGATCTGAACATTTCGACCGCTCTGCATTGCGATACCATCATCATTCCGACAGGGTTACATTACGATCTGGACATTCCGATCTGACATTCCGATCTGGTATTCCGATCTGACATTCCGATCAACATTCCGATAATCACAAATTTTTCCATAAAAAATTTCGAAGTGTGTAATTTTGTCTTGGAATTTTTGGTTTATCGAGAACATATTTTAAGGGATTTTAACATTGTTTCTCGACTTCAACACAAAAACACTTAACCTTATTTCTTTGTTCGATCACCTTTGTAAATCTTAACTTATTGAAATGGAGTACACATCTCTTACGGACAAGTCCATCCTCTCGGGTACGGATAATCGTCCACCAATGTTGGTGAAGACCATGTATGAGGAATGGGCTTCCCGAATGGAACTTTATATGTTGAACAAGGAGAATGGACATCTAATTTGGGCATCGATGCTCAATGGACCATTAGATTATGGAACAGTGAAGGAAGGTACGACTACTCGTCCTCGCATAACGGGTGAGTTGACTGGAGATATGAAGATTCAAGATAAATGTGATAAGTATGCTACAAACATCATTCTCCAAGCCCTTCCTCAAGATGTCTACAAACTCGCCAGCAAACATAAAGTTGCCAAAGAGTTATGGGATAGAATTCGTGTTCTAATGCAAGGCACCTCGTTAACTAAACAAGAACAAGAGTGTAAGCTTTATGATACTTTTGATAAGTTTGCCTATGTGCCAGGGGAGACTCTCAATGATTACTATCTGAGATTTACCCTATTGTTGAATTAGCTTAATATCTATGGCATGGCAATTCCTACCTTTCAATTGAACACCAAGTATTTGAACACTCTTCCTCCAGAATGGAAAAAATACGTGACAGATGTTAAATTGGCTAAGGACTTGCATAACACCAATGTGGATCAACTTCAAGCTTTTCTTCAACAACACGAATGCCATGTGATCGAGGCTCGGTTGTCTACACCTCAAGTTCATGATCCACTTGCAACGTATGCCTCTCAACAAAACATGGCTTATACTTATCAACAACCATCATACTTGCAGCAGCCACCACCACACATCTATCAGCAACCACAGCAACCATCTTATCAACCACCAATGATGCCACAGCAAGAATATCAACAAAGTGTTCATCAACAATTTTTCCACAGCAACCACCATATCAGACATCACCATCACAAGCCAACACTTCTCCAATGGGCTATACTCCTCAGCAAGGATATTTTCCTATTGAAGCACAACCAGCACAAGCCTTCTACTCTAATGAACTTCCACCAATCCAAGCACCGGTCTTTACTCCAAATGATACGCCACTGATGTTCTAAACCATCTCACCGCCTATTTGTCAAAACTTGTTGCAACTAGAGGATTTCCACCAACAAACAATCAGCTCCGCACCTCATCAAATCCTCGACAACAAGCCACTGTTCAAGATGGTCAAGTGACGGTGCAACCTATTCAGGGAAGGCAAAATTCATATGGACCTCCTACAAGGACTGGGAACAATCAAGCTGTGAATTCTCAAGCTAGTGGAAATGGGAGTCCTATTGGTCCTAAGAAGGTTGTGACTTGCTACAATTGCCAAGGACAAGGTCATATGGCTAGGGAATGCACTCAGCCGAAAAGGAGAAGGGATGATGCATGGTTTCGTGAGAAGATGTATTTGGTTGATGCTCAGTCCAAGGGGAAGATTTTGGATTCAGAGGAGTTAGCATTTCTTGTAGACCCAGGGGCAGCAGATACTGAAGGCATTGCAGTTGTTTCCACTTCTAATGCAGCTTATCAAGCGGATGATCTTGATGCATACGATTCGGATTGTGATGACATTCACTCTGCCCAAGCTGCTCTCGTTGCTAATCTCTCTCACTACGGTTCTGATGTCATCAGTGAGGTACCAACCACATCTAATAATATTGATGATGATAACCAACATCAAGTTGGGCATGAAAATGACAACCTCGAACAGCATTCGGGAACTAGTAATTCAAATGATGTGGTACCCAAACCTACACATTTGAGTGAACCTCAACCAAATGCTACGACGGGTATGGAATCTTATGCTCAACATGATTTGGTCATGGTGCCTAAACATATTATTGATCAAATGCACATGGCACTCCGACAATCCGTGGATACGAATTCCACCCTAACTGCTGAGCTTGCGTTGCATAAAGAAAAGGTCAAAACTTTTGAAATGGTCCCTCAAGAAGAGAAAATAACATGCTCTGAATTTGACCAATTTCGTTTTGAAAAGATTGAACACTTGAAAGAAATAGAATCATTAAAAGCTAATCTTTCCAATGAATTAAAAGAAAAAGAGTCGGTTGTCAATGATTTTCAGAAACTTAAAATGGATTTCGAAATTCTCGAATCTAAAAAGGTTGAATCGGAAATTAATGCTACCAAACTTCTTAAATTCAAAGAACAACAGATTTTAAAACAATACGCTTCCATAGAAAAGGTTCATCGTTTAACTAAATCATTTAAAGAATTCGAACTTAAGCGTCTTCAAGATTTACCACCTAATCCCGGTTATGCAAAACAAGCTCAGGAATATATTCCCGGTCTTTATGATATGACTATAATTGACAAATCGAAAGAAGCACCTTATGTTCGTAGTACTGAGGAGACAAAATCACTTGAGGATGAAACTCATTCTAAAATGCTTTCAAAATTCCATACAATTGATTATGATCAACATAACAAAGATCAATTTTCGAAAAAAACATGCATTCGCTTACAAAAGGAATTAGCAGAATTAACAGTTCTTGTGCCCCAAAGTTTGTCAAATGAAAACCTTCCTAGTACGTCTCCTACACTCGTCAAAAAGGATTTAACGAAGTTAATTCCACCGGTAAGTAAGGCGTCCGTTAACTTAAATACGGTTCACCAACACTTAGCCGATTTTGACAAGGTCATTTTGGAACGTACGACAGCCACGGCCATAACGGAAGGTGAATGGAACTTTGAGCACACTAGAGCTGCATTTCGAGATGAAATTGTTCCGTTTGTAAACAATGTTAAAGCTTGTCTTCGTAATATTGATCAAGATTTGTTTTTGGAAATAGAAGAAGTTAGACGTGTTTTCAATGAAATGGAAGATGCTTATGAAAACAGTTTACTTGAAATAGAACGGGTTTCACGCCATAATGATCTGCTTCTGAATCAAGTGATGTCTCATGATATAGTCTCTGTCTGTGTGAATACAAGTGTTGATAATGATTCTATTGTGCATAATGTTGAATATGTGGATACTGTGGTAGATAGTACTTGTCACGAATCTGACGCTGAATTTTTAAAGCTTCAAGATTCATATTCTTCGCTTTCAAAACGTTTTGATGAGATTCAAACACATTGTATTTCGCTTGAATGCAAGCAACAATTTATTCAAGAAATCTTTGAAACGTCATTCGAAGGTGTTAATATCGATGATGCAAATTTTGAAAAGAATTTTCGATTGAACTTACAATCAAAACAGCGTCAGCCAAGTGACAAAGTTGCTACATCTTTGCCGATAGAATTAGAGAAATCTAAGGAGCTTAACTGTGTGAACGTACTTGAGGCCGCTGAGAATTTTAAACTTGATCTAGATAATCAAGTTTCCAAGATTTTGTCCAAAGTTGATAACTTAAAACAGAAAAATACACGACTCTTCGATTCAGTACAGCCCGCATGTGTTGATACCACTGCACAACATCAATCATTGATTGAACAATTGAATCGAAAGTCGATGGAAATATCTGATTTGACGGAACAAATTTGTGATAAGAACCTGGTCTTGGCTGAGTTAAAGGAAACACTTCGTACTCTAAAAGGTAAGAATGTTGTGGATAACGCAGCCACTATCTCAGCATCGTCCTCTAGTGCAATCAAAAGAACCCTTATAGCCGTCACACCACTTAACAAGGGCCCTAGGACTAAACCATCTCAAACTTTGGTTACTAAAGATAAGGCAGAATCAAAACCAACTTCTAATATTCCCGTGTTACCTTCTACAGGAGTAAGCACCACTACTAAGGCTCAAAGATCTAAGCTTAAGAGAAACAAGAAGAATGATAGGATCTTGCCCCCATCTAGTAGTCAAGTGAAGAAGAAAGTAGAAGCCCATCCTAGGAATGTTATTTCTGTTTTGAATAAAAAGAATCATGTAGCTAAACCTAAAGGCTCTGCGGTTGTGCAGCGTTCTAAGCCTAGTGTGAATTCTAATTTGAAATGTTGGAATTGCAATAACTGTATGTTTTCTAGTCGTCATGATTCTTGCCTTATTGACCATGTGAATGAGATGCATGCCCGGAAAAATGGATTAGAATGGAAACCGACTGGGAAAGTGTTAACCCAAGTTGGTTGGATGTGGCGCCCCACTGGTAGAACTTTCACTATAGTAGGAAATATGTGCCCTTTAACTAGGATCACTCCCACTAAAGCGAAGAAAGCGTGCCCTTTAACTAGGAGTACCAAGGCTACCAAAACACAAGCGTGTCCTTTAACTAGGAACACCAACACTACTGTAGGAACAAAGTGTCCTTTAACTAGGTCTACTCCCACTGTAGTGCCCGCAAATAATCCAAAACCTAAGAAAGTTGGAACAGTAAAACCTGTTAGTGCTAAAACTCACATTAGAAAACGCAGGAAATCTAAAGGTCTCAAAAATGTTAGCAATTCTGATAATTCTATATCTGTATCTGCTAACACTCCGGAACCAATAGTTTCCAATGCATTGTCTACTGTTGTTATTGAAAACAGGTGGTCCAAATTGTTCTCTGGTATTTGGACTCTGGTTGCTCCAAGCATATGACCGGAGATCGCTCTCAGCTCAGAAATTTCGTTAGCAAGTTTCTTGGTACGGTTCGATTTGGAAATGATCATATTGCAAAGATAATGGGTTATGGTGAATATCATATTGGGAATGTTATAATTTCAAGAGTGTATTACGTGGAAGGTCTTGGTCACAACTTATTTTCTGTGGGACAATTTTGTGATGCAAACCTATAAGTTGCTTTTCGAGAGCATACCTGCTTCATTCGTAATTTGGAAGGGGTTGATTTATTGAAAGGTACTCGAGGGAATAATTTGTATACTTTGTCTCTACAAGACATGATGGCCGCTTCTCCCGTATGTCTTCTCTCCAAAGCATCGAAGACTAAGTCATGGTTATGGCATCGACGGTTATCTCATCTTAACTTTGACGCTATTAATCACTTGGCGAAAAATGAACTTGTTCGTGGTCTTCCTAAATTATCATTTCACAAGGATCATTTGTGTTCCGCGTGTACAATGGGGAAAAGCACTAAGAAGTCTTACAAACCCAAGACTGAAGACACCAACCAAGAGAAACTTTATCTGTTGCATATGGATCTTTGTGGACCAATGCGTGTTGAAAGTCTTAGTGGCAAAAAGTACATCCTCGTCATTGTCGATGATTACTCTCGGTTTACATGGGTGAAATTTCTTAAAGCAAAAAATGAGGCACCTAAATTCATCATCAGATTTCTCAAGATGATTCAAGTGCGTCTCAACACTACTGTCCGACGCATTCGTACAGATAATGGAACCGAATTTGTGAATCAAATTTTGTGTGATTATTATGAAGAAGTTGGCATATCTCATGAAACATCCGTTGCACGCACTCCACAACAAAACGGTGTCGTTGAAAGGCGAAATCGCACACTTATGGAAGCTGCTCGAACGATGTTAATTTACGCAAAGGCTCCATTGTTTTTATGGGCAGAAGCAGTATCTACAGCAGTGTACACCCAAAACCGGTCACTAATTCGTAAACGCCATGGTAAAACACCTTATGAGCTTCTCCATGGATAAGTACCAGATTTATCATATCTTCATGTATTTGGTTCTCTTTGCTATCCAAACAATGATGGTGACAATTTGGGAAAACTTCAACCAAAGGCTGATATTGGTATTTTCATTGGTTACGCCCCCGCAAAGAAGGCATACCGAATCTACAACCGTAACTCTCGCAAAATCCTCGAAACTATGAATGTTGATTTTGATGAGCTGACAGCAATGGCTTCTGAGCAAAGCAGCTCTGAACCCGCACTTCATGAAATGGGACCCAGTAACATTAGTTCTGGTCTTGTCCCAAACAACCCTACTTCATCATCATTTACACCACCAACTAGGAAGGAATGGGATACGTTGTTTCAACCGTTCTTTGATGAATTCTTTACTCCTCCAACTATTGTTGCTCCAGAACCTGAGGTAATAGCTCCGGTAACCGAAGTTGTCGCTCCAGCAACCGAAGCACAATCAGACACATCTGCACCTACAATTGGTCAAGATATACCATCCACAAGTAATTCTCAACCAACACATGTAACAACTACCCACGTCATGCCTATTGATGATGAAGAGGATGATGATGATCATGATTTAGAATTCGATCAAATGCGTGAACTTCCATTCTTTGGTGTACCTATTCCCGACCCTAATCAAGCCGGGTCGTCCACCACAGAGGAAGCTACTTCTACAGTTTACTCCAATACACGGATTCGTGAACATGACAGCAAGTGGACAAAGGATCATCCTATAGATTCTATTATTGGTGACCCTAATCGTCCGGTATCCACACGAAGTCAGTTACAAGAAAGTGCAATGTTTTGTCACTTTGATGCTTTTCTCACTGAAGTTGAACCTAAGACATGGAAAGAAGCTTTTACTCAATCCTGTTGGATAGAAGCTATGCAAGAATAACTTAATGAGTTTATACGTCTTGAAGTATGGGAACTTGTCCCATGCCCGGATCAAGTGCAGTTACTCACTTTGAAATAGGTTTACAAGGTGAAACTCGATGAGTCAGGCGGAATATTGAAAAACAAAGCTCGACTAGTAGCTCGTGGATACAAGCAATTATTGGGCGTCGACTTTATGGAATCCTTTGCACCTGTTGCCCGTTTGGAAGCTATTAGAATATTCCTCGCTTATGCAGCCCATATGAATATGATCGTCTATCAGATGGATGTGAAGACGGCATTTCTTAATGGTGAAATCAAGGAAGAAGTCTATGTTCAACAGCCGGATGGTTTTGTGAATTCTAATTATCCTAATCATGTGTACAAGCTTAAGAAGGCTCTCTATGGGTTGAAGCAAGCTCCACGCGCATGGTATGATCTATTGTCACAATTCCTCATTACTCAAGGCTTCGCAAAAGGCAAGGTGGATCCCACGCTGTTCATTCAGAAACGAGGTAAAGATATGATTATGGTACAAATATATGTTGATGATATTATATTTGCAGCCTCGACCCAAACCTTATCGGATGAGTTTGGGACACTCATGTCTTCCAAGTTTAAGATGTCAATGATGGGCAAGGTATCATTCTTCCTTGGTCTTCAGATATCTCAGAGTCCCAGAGGCATCTTTATTAATCAATCCAAATATGCCCTTGAATCGCTTAAGAAATATAAGATGGAATCTTGCGACCCCGTAGACACTCCAATGGTGGAGAAATCTAAGCTTGATGCAGATCCACATGGAGTTGCCGTTGATCTGACACTTTATCGTGGAATGATCGGTACTCTTTTGTATATCACAGCCAGTCGACCTTATCTTCAGTTCGCTATATGTATGTGTGCCAGGTATCAAACTAGGCCTACTGAGTTACACTTAGCTACTGTTAAAAGGATCTTTCGATATCTTAAAGGAACCATTAATCGGGGACTTTGGTATTCGAAGGACTCTTCTATTTCACTAATGACATATGCAGATGCGGATCACGCGGGTTGTCAAGATACAAGGCGTAGCACGAGTGGAACTTTGCAACTACTAGGAGATCGATTAATCAGTTGGGCATCGAAAAGGCAGAAAAGCGCTGCAATTTCAAGTATGAAAGCAGAATACATAGCTATGTCCGGTTGCTGTGCTCAAATTCTTTGGATGAGATCGCAATTAACCGACTATGGTCTAGGTTTCAATAAGATTCCGATGTACTGTGACAACAAGAGTGCAATTGCCTTATGCTGCAACAACGTTCAATTCTCCCGGTCGAAGCATATAGACATTCGCTACCACTTCATCAAGGAGCAAGTGGAAAATGGAGTAATCAAGCTTTACTTTGTCCGATCCGAGTATCAATTGGCGGATATTTTCACGAAGGCTTTAGATCGCGCTCGAATTGAATTTTTGGCCGACAAGCTAGGAATGAGAACCTTCTCGCCTGAGACTCTAAAGGAACTAGCAGATGAAGCGAAAGAATAGTCTTGGTAAAACTATTCTCCGTATCCTTGGTGATCATTTGTATATATTGTTTATAATTTTATCTACAAAAGCAAAATACAAAAATATAAAACCATATAAAAACCATAAAAATTGAAAAATCTAGAAAAATCCAAAAATATTTTTTACTTTATTTTTTCAAAGGCATGTCTTTTGGTACGATAATATTTACGGCTTTAGAAATGTTGATTAATATCAACACGGCGCCATAAATAGAGTTCGTACGAAAGTTGTACATATTTCATAAAACATGCCTAAATGGCTTGTAGTTATTTCTCACTGCAACCCGGTTTTCATATTAAAGTCAAGTATTTCTTATGAAAGCTTTGGCTAACAACGGGAATTAATTTTCTCGGGCAAGGTTTACTTTAAAACCTTGTAAGGGATCAAGTTTACTTTATAACTTGGTCTAACACAAATCTATGTACGTTTCAGTGCATTTATTTGTTAAAACAAGAGAAGTCTTGTTTTTATGAAGCTATCATCTCTACAACCATGCTATCTACAATTGGTATCTACATAATCGACGACGCGACCACTCAACCGACGACTACAGCTCTTTCGATAGAACACGGGTCAACAATTGAGGGGGAGCAACTGTCAAGCATTCAGAATCTACGATACCGAACGTGCCAAGTTCACAAGTTGGTGTCAAGACAACAATACCAATCGTACATGTGGTGTCAAGAGATGACTTCAGACGTGACGAGGCGACCAACATATGCTGACAAGAACCATTTGATATTATCATATGATGTTCTCATCAATCAGGTCCAACCTTGTCAATTCTTTTCTAATATGGTGAATATGTGATCATGCTACAAATCGATATCATATCTCATGCATTTGATATCATAAAGATTAAATGGACTTGCATCTTTCTTCCCAAAACCTTTGTTAAAACTTCATTAAATCAATTGATATTAAAAACATCGATTGGGTTAATATTTTTAATATGGGGGAGAAAATGTGATTTAATATGGGATATTATCACAAATGGTTTGACTTAATGTGCTGGCTCATCCCGACATGTGCGAAATGTTTTCGAATATCGTGGCATATGTTAAGGGGGAGTAAAACGGATTTGTATATCAAAAAAGGATTTCATGGTGATTTATACTTACCCAAAACCCATTTATTTCACGACGATGAAGATTGTGGTGACATAAGGATGGTAGGATAGGTTAAGTCCTATGATTCTTCCAGAACCGGAGGAATCTTCCCAAGGACATTCCATAGCTAGAAATAGTAGTCCTTAGGAAAGATGGAGAAAGAATGTGAACGTAGCTGAATGCCGACCAAGTACTTAAGTTAGCACTGGAACAATCACAACAAGGTGCTAGTTATGACGTATCGGTAAGCATTGAAGGGGTTGAAGAATGAAAAAGAATTGTAAAGATAAAGGGTGTAAAGAAAGAAGCCCTCCTTACAACTTTAGGCAGAAACCGGGTCAATACATATGCTATTGAGATCATTTTTAATGATGCTTGATATTGAAGATAAGACATCATGGACCCAGTGATGCAATGCACAACCCGTTCCAGCTAACTCAGATATCTCTTAAAAGGTATTTGTTTTAATCACACGGAGACAACACGTTATCTATTGATTTATTCACTCCGAATAAATTGGTATTGAAAAGGTGGCACTCCTCTCCAGCCTCCGATGACTAAAATCCCAAATGCACGATCGAGTCTAGAGCCATTTGAGATCATCAAATATCTCATTAGGACACACTTTCATATTTCCTTGCTTCTTCACACACTGTGAAAAGTAAGAAAGATTTCAAGAGTCCTACGCAAAATCTTCATGATCTTGCCTGAACATCCGAGTAATACGAAAGTATTTACAATGAAGATGGAAATCCTTCTTGAGCGAATATCAAAAAGCTCATGGTAGGTGACTTGTACGATTCTTTATGAATCAAACTTGTGATAACTGGAAAGCAACAGCTGTTTAATTCTTAACTGAATTTAAACACGTTCCAGGCCTCTACGCAATATCTTTATGATCTTGCCAGAACACTCAGAGTGATACCTTAGTGTTCACAGTGATGAGTGGAAATCCTTCTAGTGTTAACCTCAAACAGCACTTGGTAGGTAACTTGCAAGATTCTATACGAATCAAGCTCGTGACAACTGGAAAGCAATGATGGTGCGGTTCTTAATTGAATTTCACTTGTTCCAGGAACATGAATTGACGGCTTCAAATCATGCGGATAATTTTATCCAAATGATTCACTCTTTACGTTCGCAGTCAGATTTGGATGGTCGAGTAAAGAGAACGGGTTTACCCGCGAAATCCTGTCAGGAAGTTACTTAATTGAAACTATCCGTCACGGGTACGATATCTAATATCGTCCAACGGTCTTCACCGACCGGAGGTAAAATGCTACCGAATTAGAATGAAATGTTCAAAGCCATTTCGTTCGTGTCTACTTATGTTGTGGCATTTGAAGACGGTGGCGTTGCGGGATCCAAGAAGAAGTCGTCCCCGCATGCTTATACTTTATGCACTTAATATCTCATCTAATTCAAGAAAGCCTAAAAGTTAAGTCTTCCGCTGTTTCAAACTCTGAAGCTTTCAAGAATTACGAAGGTATAAGTATGTGGGACGTGAGGTCACGAAGAGGCGTAGATCACAAGTGATGGATGCACAAGATCAAGGCAAGATATTAATGCTAAAGATTGATATCAAAGATCACATCAGCATGTTCACCAGAAAAAGAAAAGAAAAAGAAAGACGAAGACTACGAGCTCAAGACAAGCATAGTATGCTAGGTTTATTTCATTATTGTAACTCGGGTAACGCCCTTGTTTGGAGTGACCTCCCTTAGGGGGAGATTGTTGGAAATACGTTTTATGTATTAAGAAGGATCGGTCACTCCATTAATAGTCCATGTAATAGCTCGTAGTTTAGTTAACTTTCTTTATTTATTAAACAAGAACAAGCCTAGCCTACAACATGTGTAAGCCGGCCCAAATGTAAGCCCAAGCCCATGACAAGGGCTTGGGTATATAAACCCTCTCGTTTGATAGAGAGGGTGGTGTGGTTTCATAATTTACACATAGTTCTTATTAACTTTCTCTCTCTAAAAGTGTGAAATCCACCATCTTTCTATCTCTTTCTCTCTCTAAAACATAATTATAGAGTTACAAATCTACAATAACATGTTAGTTTTTATAAAATAGGACACCATTTGTCCCGATTATTTGTTTATTGATTTGGACCCGAATGATTGTATGACCCGATTGTATGACCCGATAAATGATTAAATGACCCGATAGATGAAATTAAATGGATTATTAAAGTTGGTTTATGTCACTAAAAGTCCCATTAGCATGAATTGTGAACTACCGGGATTTGGTAGACGCTTATGCATATAATAGTACTATTTGGGGACGATCACCCCAGTTCGCGCCTTGACGGTTGATCCCCGTCGTGCCACATTGATTGGTAAGCGAATTTATGTATGAGAAGATTTCCATAGCGTGATTATTGTGACGACACGCTAACTTAGATGGGCAAATTGAGTATCGGGTTAGCTATCCGTTGTTGGTTATAGTAAGGTAACAATGTCATGCGGCTTATAATAATCCAATTAACGAAATACTGCTTTAAGCATTAAATTACGATATATTGCCTGACTAGAAATACATGGTATTATCATTGATATTATGTTCGTGTTTTGGTTTTATATAACCATATTCATATAACGGTTTTTATTTAATCTATACAACGTTATAAAACGTATTGTATGATGTTTTTAACGACAATGGTTCGTATAATGATTTTGAAGGCGAAAGCCTATATTATGATTTTTGATAAGGATTTTTATAAAATGACTTTGGCTATTTTATGGCCTACTACAAAGATTTGTATAAAATGATTTTCGGTAATAATTTTATACCGATGTTATATTGATGATTTCATTTAACTCTATGAATTCACTCGGCGTTTTCGCTGACCTTTTCTTTTAACATGTTTTATCTCAGGTACTTGAAGGTAATTCTCGGGAAGACAACAAGAATTCATGGCCCGCACTTAAATAATAATTTCAATTCAAACGCTTTGTAAAACCTGTATAAAATACAATGACTTGGGACCTATGTAAATTTGATAATTATGAATGGAAATGTTTTATTATTAAACGACGCGATTTTTATGCGTTGTCTATGATGTGAGTAATGTGCTATCTCGTAACACCAACGAGTCTTCCGCTGTATTGAGTTGTATAAATTTGGGGGTGTTACAATCGGTCACTCCAACAATATTATTATTTCGTTGTTTGCTCGTAGTTAGTTTAATGTGTAACTTATATAAACTAACCAACCCATGGGCTTGTCCAAGGGTTGTAGGCCCAAGCCTACACGGGCTTGGGTATATAAACCCTCTCCTTTGATGGAGAGGGTGTTGGTTGTTTCAGAATTCATTAATAAACACACATAGTTTCTCTCACTTTCTCTTTTTACCTTTTTCTCTCTAGAAACAACAACTACACTTGTTAGTTTAAGATTATCATTATTCTACAGTAAGTGACTTAGAAACATGAACTAAGTAAACTTGTCAAGTACATCACCTTCGATCACTTTCTAAACATACAGTGTTCTTAAAAAGGGGTGTTTGGTAGAAGAAAAATCAATGATGTTAAAAAGAATCCGTAGGATATCTATGTTGTGTGCTAATGAAAATTTGTGCATATAAACATCTTTCTTATGTCAAACTTTGTATGCATATATGTTTTTATGTGCTTCCCTTTTACTTGCATATCACTATATTCTCATTCTTAGATAACCATTGCATCACACAAATATTCTTATGTGTTTTCCATTTGTCTCTCATTCAATATGCATATATGCTTTTGTGTTGACATTTATGAGCACATGTTGAAATCAGTTTTCAATTAGAAATATGTTCGGTACTGCTAAAATTAGTATAGCTATGAGAGGTGTGATTAACCCGAACGAACCCATAAGACAATGTGGACCAAACACTTGAGTTTCATGATTTATAGGTATGCTTTGAAAGTTTATGGACTTATATTTAATAGTCGTGTGATAGGATCGAACACGAGATTACGGGATTGCACTCAATACGTAAAGACTTAATTTATTTAATAAATATATTTATTAAATTAAACCAAGCTATAACTTTAACGACCATTAAATAATTAAGAGTTAAGTATTAACGAGCATTGTGGAATAAAAGGTAGAAGAAATTAAGGTTCTGGAACACCCCACAAGGGGGTGTTCGTCGATCAGTTATAGGGGACAAGGGGGAAGTAAAAATTTCCTTTTATTTGTTTACTTGGGATACAAGTTCTCTAGGCCTATATAAACACCCCCTCACCCTCATAATTCAACACACCATAATCTCTTTCTCCCTTTCTCTCTTTTGGTCGATCACAAACCGAAACCCACAAGGGTTTTCGGTTAGTCTTTTTGGTTAAAATTAAAATCTATTCCTCGCCCCTCTCTAGGGTTGTTGGATAGATTTTTCCACTAGATGTTGAAGCTCGGTTTACACGTACTAGACTTACGGTTAGCTCGTTGTATTACAAGTTTACAAGAACGTAATATAGTCTTACTTTAGACTATATCTTAGTGTTACGATTTTATTGATATGTTGTGCTTCGTTCTTATCTTGTGGAATCGTCCTAGCTAAAAGGTACGTAACTCTAATTCGATTAACTATAATTGTGTTATTATGATCTTGTTAAATCGCTTCCGATATATGTGTGCTTTTATCTCGTTTAGAGTTTTGTATAATTGTTATGATGTTTATAAACCTTCAGTGGTATCAGAGAGCCATTTTAACATGTTATAATTATCGAAAAAACTAAAGTTTTTAACAAATAATTGTTTTAATTTAAAACTACATGTTTTTTTAGGTTTTCTTAAAAATTAGGGTTTTGCCAAATTTTTTATTTAAAAAAATATTTTTGAAACCCTAAATTACATGTTGTATAACTTTAGATATGATTAACTATTATGTCATGTAGATTAAAGATTACGATCCGTAGAGATTTAATTGTTAAGATTTGTGTGTGGATCCATGATAACGTGCATGTTTTCATGGATCGTAAAATTATATGTTTATATGATTTTATGTTCTACTTGTTTATTTGATTCAATAAATCTTGAATTAGGGAAGACTTTTATATGAATATAAAAACCTAGATTTGATGAATATTGAATAAATCGTATGTATGTGGCTATTTGATTTATTTATTGCACATATAAATGGTTATTATGTGTTTATGATATAAGTTTTTTTTTACTTGTTTATATTAAAATTATTTGAATTGTTGTAAACAAGGATTTTTTTAGAAAAGAAAATAATATGGACTAAATCATATTAAAATTAAGATTTGTTTTAAGCTCTAAATTACATAGAATTACGTCGGTGAATTGCAATAATAATCTAACAGCCTACTCCTTTTGACAAACTATAAAGTGGGTATAACGCACCACTGGTCATGTACCCGGTTAAGGAAGGAGGTGTTATGCCATTAGTCGTTGACCAAATTCCCGGCTCACCTATGCGTCAAATTGAAATTACCTACGATTATTACTTGCATTATACCTTAAGGTTGATTTACCGCAAATTCACATCCGAATCACAATGAATAAGGTTATTGCTTTGTGCTTTAGCCGAGTTCTAGAATAAGTACGTTGTGAATAGTTGTGGGTAAATTCTATAATTGGTTTAACCAATACCTCAACATACTTTATGTATAAATTTATTTTCGTGAAAAAGTTTACTAAATGTTTTATTAAACTTATGCTATGGAGTTGTATGCATGCTTCTTCATACATTGATTTTGACATCAAATTTATACCCTTAAAATTTAAGTAGAACGCTATCTAATTGAGGAACACTTGAAATTACTACGCCGTCATATGAGATTTTGGACGATGTTGTGATGGTAAGAAAACTTTCATAGATTGAGAATTCGTGTGACAGTTTTACGTTATTCAGATTAGACGACTTAATTAAGTTACTCTGTGAGATCTGGAAACTTAAGGCATTCAGAAGGGATGAAACATGTTTACTAAATGCTTTATTAAACTTATGCTATGGAGTTGTATGCATGCTTCTCTATACATTGATTTTGACATCAAATTTATACCTTTAAAATTTAAGTAGAATGCTATCTAATTGAGGAACACTTGAAATTACTACGTCGTCATATGAGATTTTGGACGATGTTGTGATGGAAAGAAAACTTTCATAGAATGAGAATTCGTGTGACAGTTTTACGTTATTCAGATTAGACGACTTAATTAAGTTACTTAGTGAGATCTAGAAACTTAAGGCATTCAGAAGGGATGAAACATGTTTACAATGCAAAACGTTCTTTTGGCGATGTAAATCCCTTAAATATCTAGAAACTGGAATTTGTTTGCCAATTAAATTGTTCGACAAGTCACTATGTTGAGTGCATTCATTACTAGCAGATCAACTGATGTGATGGATCTATGTCAATATATGTTTAAGAATTCAAGGAAAATACTATGGTTTATATACTGGGGTAACTTTATTTTCTTGAAAGTATTTTATTATTGAATATACTAATATTTGAACTTATTTCTGTAGAAATGGCTCAACCCGACAATAACACTATAAGTTATGTGTTCAAAACATTTTTTGATCGTCCTGAACTTACTGGCCCAAACTTCAATGATTGGTATCGCTCACTAAAAATTATCTTGAGAGTAGCGGGTACTTTTGATATCTTGACCACTCCTTATCCGGAGGATCTTGCTGAAGGAGCTTCTGAAGCGGAAACACTTGAACACGTTGCTAATAGTAAGAAGCACTCGGATGTGGCTTGCTTAATGTTAGGAAACTTAGCCCCTTTACTTCAACAGAAGTACGAGCTATTTTCACCTAAGCGTATGCTTGATGAACTCAAGGCTATGTTCGAGAAACCTTAAGCTGTGGAGTTCTACGACTTAGTAGATGCTTTGCATAGCTGTAAGAAAACTCCTGGAAAGTCTGTTAGTGCACATTACATGGAGATTAGGGGTTATATGGAACAACTCATTGAACAAGGACAACCCTATGATCATAATATGGCTATCAACTTGATCAATAAGTCCCTTAACAAGGACTTCAATGATTTTGTTAGAACCTATTATATGCATTGCATGGGGAAGACAGTTAATAATTTGCATGCAATGCTCATTGACTATGAAAAGGGGTTAAAGAACAAGAAATCTACCTCTACTCCTCCTGTACTAACCATACAAAAGGGTACAGTGAGTAAGCCAAAACCGCAAGCGAACAAGAAGAAAGGCAAAGGCAAGGGTGATAAGGGCAAGCAAGTTACGACTTATTCAAAACCTAAGCAAAACTTTGTCAAAAAGAATAAATCTCAGAAGGATGAGACTTGTTACCATTGCAAATCAAGTGGTCACTAGAAGAGGAATTGCCCTCTTTACCTGGAAGAATTATGAGAAATAAAGAAGAAGTCGGAGCAGAGCGCTGCAGCTTCAGGTACTTTATTTACAATTGAATTATTTAATTTGACATACAAATTAAATTCCTGGGTACATGATACGGGATGCAGTATTAACATTTGTTATACGCTGTAGGGATTTAAGATAGAAATGAAGCTATCCTATGGGGAACTATTTCTGCAAGTGGGCAATGGCGCAGAAGCAGCGGTTGAAGCTATAGGAACATTTAATTTAGTTTTACCTTCGGGTTTAATACTGATTTTAAATGATTGTCATTATACACTTCAATTGTTAGGGGTGTTATTTCCTTTTCTTGTTTGTTGAATCTTGGATTTGTTCACATTATTGATAATAATTGAAATTCTGTTTGATAATAATTAAATTTCTATTTGGAAAAAGAGTATTTTCTATTTTAATTCAATTTCTATGAATAGTGTGTTTAAAATAGACATGCATGATAATTACAAGTATAATAATAATTATGTATTTAGCATGAGTAAGAAGCGAAAGTTTTACAAGAACTCTTCTTATCTTTGGCATTGTAGACTTACCCATATTGGGAAGACTCGTATACAAAAGATTCAACGTGAAGGTCTTTTAGGGGGAAAATATCAATGATGAATCATTCGATAAATGTGAGTCTTGTATCTCTAGAAAGATGACCAAGAAACCTTTTAATAGTAATATTGAAAGAGCTACTGATCTACTTGGTTTAATACACACTGGTGTGTGTGGACCACTTAGACATGTGTCAAGGAAAGGTGATAGCTACTTCTTAACATTTACGGATGATTATAGCCGTTATGGTTATGTTTATTTACTTAAGCATAAACATGAGGTATTTGAAACGTTCAAAGTCTTTAAAGCATAAATAAAATTTCAATTAGGAAAGAAGATTAAAGCTCTTCATTCTGATAGAGGTGGTGAATATTTAAGTCAAGAGTTTATAGATTTAAGTGAGAATGGAATTGTTCAGCATCTTACTTCTCCCTATACTCCACAATAAAATGGTGTATCCGAAAGGAGAAATCGTACACTACTAGATATGGTGCGATCTATGTTTAATCTTACAACTTTACCATTATCCATTTGGGATTATGTTTTAGAATATGTTGTTCGCATTTTAAATATGGTTCCCACGAAGAAGGTTAATAAGACACCATATGAACTACGGCATGGCAAAAAGCCATATTTTTCTTATTTAAATGTCTGGGGTTGCGAGGCATATGTGAAACGTGACTCGGGAGACAAACTCCAAAAATGATCTATGAAATGTATCTTTGTAGGATACCCTAAGGAAACTATGGTTTACTACTTTTATTATCCACCTGAGAACAAAGTGATTGTTGCTAGGTATGGAGACTTCCTTGAAAGTAATCTTGTAAATTAAAAATTCAGTGGGAGAAATTATGATCTTGAAGAGAATAATATAGATACATTACCTTCTAAAAACACTAGCGAAATAATTCCTGTAGAAACAGAAAGTCTGGCAGTTCCACCGGAATTAGTTCCTCTACGTAGATCCGAAAGGATTAACAACGCAAATAGCAATATATGTATTAATATAGAGGATGATGATGAAGTAGGGGATCTTGGATAACTTGCTAATTATAAATCTGACATGCTTGATCCTGAGAATGATAAGTGGATGGTTGCTATGGATGAGGAAATGAAATTTATGAAAGTTAATAATGTTTGGATTCTTATAGATCTACCACCAAATGATAAAGTAGTGAGACATATTTTTTTTGGTTAAAAGGGACTATCACCCCGGTAAAATAAAGTAGTGAGACATAAGTGGATATACAAGAATAAAACCAACATGGACGAAAAAATACAATCCTATAAATCTCGTTTAGTAGCTAAAGGTTTTACTCAAACTTTTGGCGTAGACTACGAGACGTTTTCTCTTGTAGCAGAATTAAGAGCTATTAGGATTCTCATAGTTATAGCAGCATACTATGACTATGAGATATGGCAAATGGATGTTAAAACTGCCTTCTTGAACAGTCGCTTAGATGAAGATATCTATATGTAACAACCGGAAGGGTATGTTGATCCTGAGAATCCAAAACACGTATGTGAACTTCAAAGATCTATTTATGGTTTGAAGCAAGCATCATGTTAATGGAACAAACGATTTGATGAAGAAATAAAAAAGTTTGGATTTATTCAAAATCTTGATGAGCCATGTGTATATCGTAAAGCTAGTGGGAGTGATGTAGTATTTCTAGTCCTATATGTTGATGACATATTAATCATGGGAAGTAACATTCCAAGACTTAAAGCTGTAAAGGATTATCTTGGTAAATGTTTTTCTATGAAGGATTTAGGAGAAGCTACATACATTCTGGGAATTAAGATCTATCGAGATAGGAAAAGACGGTTAATTGGTCTTAGTCAAGATGCTTATATAGATAAGATATTGAAGAAGTATAATAGGCATAATTCCAAGAAAGGTTTTCAACCAATAGAAGTTAAGCATAATCTAAGTCATGAGATGGATGCATCAACTCCTGAAGAGGAGGCATACATGCAGAAGGTGCCTTATGCTTCGGCTGTATGATCTATTATGTATGTTGTTAGATGCACAAGGCCTGATGTGGTGTTTGCTTAGAACTTGGTCAGTCGTTACCAATAGAATCTAGGGAAGCTCCACTAGACTGCTGTTAAACATATTCTAAAGTATTTGAAGAGTACGAAAGATATATTTTTGGTATTTGGAGGGAAACCAGACGCATAACTGAATGTAACAGGTTTTTGTGATGCGTCCTAGCAATGTGATAAAGAAGCAGACAACGATTGCAATGCATCCTGGCAATGCGTCCTGGCAATGTGATAAAGAATGTAACAGGTTTCTGTGAAGTGTCAGACGGGTTACGTGTTTGTTATAAATGGATGAGCAATTGACTGGAAGAGAAAGAAGCAGACGACGATTGCAATGCATGCTACTCAATCTGAGTACATGGTTGCTTCAGAAGTTGCAATGGAAGCTGTTTGGATTAGGAAGTTTATTGGAGATCTCGGAGTGATGCTTTCAATAAAAGAACCTAATAAATATGTATTGGGAGAATTCTGCCGCAATCATATTCGCCAATGATGCTGGAATCATGAGAGGCGCCAGACACTTTAAGCGTAGACATCACTACGTCCGAGAACAAGTAGAAGCTCGTGAAATCAAATTAATAAAAGTTCACACAGATGCTAACGTAGCTGATCCTTTGACTAGGGTTTTTCCTAGACCAAAGGTAGTTAAGCATGCCAAGGCTATTTGGCTGCAACTAGCTAGCGAATTCATCCAATAAATCTGCGATTAGTATTTGGATAAAGGATGTTATGACATTATTATTTAATAAAATAAATATTGGTTTTTGTTTACTCTTATTATTTGATTCTATATCCTATTTTACATGTTTTAATCCATGAATAAATTTATATGTTAAATGTCCGTTGTCGATTAATAATATGGGAATATTATTAAATTAAGACAAATCAAAATTATGATAGAGTATACTTGAAAGTATATTGATCAATTTTGGATGATATTCGATGAATCGAATACTGGACTTATCCCAACTATATGATTTTACTTTGTGGATCTTTGTCATCTAAGTAAATCATAGATAGTTATCCTTAGACCTGAGATACCAGAAAACTGTTTTGAATCTAGTGCATTTTTATGGAATAATCTAACGCTAAACGTAACTGGTAGCTATAAGGATTATTTTCATAAGTGTTGCAAAATTCATAAGTTTTGTTTGTAGTCAATATGGGATTTATTTCCTTCCAAGTTCGTTTTGGAGTTTAATACAGTTGGGCCCCTCGTGGGATCAGTAAGATATTTATGTGGTCACACCCAAATTTGTTTTGGTAATCTTGCTGAATCTATGAACGAGAAATAGAATGGTTAATGAAAGAAATGACTCAGATCCATATCCTTATTAACGTTGTATTATAAATAAAAGGATAATAATAATGATGAATCATTAAAAGGTTTTATCCAGGAGACCTTACTCGAGTTGTACTAGAGACATTGCTAGTGTAACTAGACGCTAGTCAATGTAATCACGATATTCAAAATAAGTCCAAGCGGGAGCTGAAAGTTTATGGACTTATTTTTATAGTCGTGTGATAGGATCAACCTCGAGATTGCGGGATTGCACTCAATACGTAAAGAGTTAATTTATTTAATAAATATATATTTATTATATTTATTAAATTAAACCAAGCTATAACTTCAACGGCCGTTAAATAATTAAGAGTTAAGTATTAATGAGCGTTGTGGAATAAAAAGGAAGAAGAAAAGAAGGTTCTGGAACACCCCAAAAAGGGGTGTTCGTCGGTCGGTTATAGGGGACAAGGGGAAGGAAAAATTTCCTTTTATTTGTTTACTTGGGATACAAGTTCTCTAGGCCTATATAAACACCCCCTCACCCTCATAATTCAACACACCACAATCTCTTTCTCCTTCTCTCTTTTGGTCGATCGCAAACCGAAACCCACAAGGGTTTTCGCTTGGTTTTTTAGGTTAAAAGTATAATCTAGTCCTAGCCCTCTCTAGGGTTGTTGGGTAGATTTTTCCACTAGATGTTGAAGCTCGGTTTACACGTACTAGACTTACGGTGTACAAGAATGTAATATAGTTTTACTTTTGACTATATCTTGGTGTTACTGTTTTATTGATATTTTGTGCTTCGTTCTTATCCTGTGGAATCATCATAGCTAAAAGGTACGTAACTCTAATTCAATTAATTATAACTGTGTTACTATGATCTTATTAAATTGCTTCCGCTATATGTGTGCTTTGATCTCGTTTAGGGTTTTATATAATTGTTATGATGTTTATAAACCTTCACGCTTGAATGTCGGACTAATGGATCAAGGACAATGGTCATCCAACACATATGACGGGTATGGGAACCTCTTTAGCCACATGATAATCCATGGAAAGAGGTAATGTTATCCTAGATGATAATGTCATTTACCTCTCGAGTATGCTATGAATATGATTGCTACAAAGGTACACTCTCTTAATCCCTGATCTTCAATTACATCATATACATGTGGAACATGGTTGTTGAACAACTCCTTAAGTCTATCTTCCAAATTGGGGTCAAATTACGTTTTCCTGAAAAACTATCGTAGAGGTGCACGGACCTCGTCGGACCCCTTTTACAAAGGGTTCGTGCCCTTACAAAGGGTCCGTGACCTGCACAATATCAAAATGATGTTTCTCTAAAATAACTTGAATCAACCAATGTACAATGAATACATAGTTTTTTTGTAATGCTTGTTGAATCCAAGATCGTTAGACTCAAACAGTAAAAACCGTTTTATCTAGGTTGATCATCATTCATATGATAACATAGCGGAATAAGAATAATGATCATGAATAAGATGTTTAACAAGACGAATTCTCCCAAAGGGTTTGTATTATTTGATTAACACAAACCACTATGGTGGTTCCTTTTATAGATTAAGGAAACCAAAAATACATGGAAACTAAATAATATATTAATGAATAAATCAAAACAGAAAAATATTCATACTTATCACTACTTGACCAAATCTCCAGCTTTTTAGTTATGGCAGTGGAAATATCACAACAGGGGAAAGTAACATAGCAGGGGGAACTTCCTTGAATTTCTTCCACCGGCTTGAAGTTTTTCCTAATGCCATATTTGGTCCTTCTAGTTTCCATGGTGATTTGACTCATCAACTTTTGACCCAACAATACTTGTGTGAATATACTCTCCAATAAAAAACGAATATTTTTCATAAACAACGTGTGTCGTACTTGTGGATCACTAGTATTTCAACTATGCTTAATAAGACTTATGCTAGATTCCTCGCATCAAGTTTGTGTGTGTGTGTCACATTTCAGATAAGCATTAAATCAAAATAAAAGGTTACATAAACATTTTGTGAATCATTTTGAGTAATGAAACACGCTTTGGCATAAGTCAAATTTAGTGGAAAACATGATCATAGTTTAATTTGGTAAAATTGGTCACTTAAGGTTTTCCAAATCTTTTCTTTATTTCATAAGAACAAAAAGGTAAGTATCCTTGATTTGTCAATTCTCAAAAGGTATGCAATGGTGCATTCTTAAAAAAAACTTTCTTCTACATAGAAAATATTAATTTCTATAACGTTTTGCATACATCTTGCTCTAATTGACTCTTTCTTGTTTGTGCTTTTATATGTTGCTTAGTTTCTTATTCAATCCATATGATTGATTAGGACCTTATGAAACATGATAGTTGAGTCACTCTAGGCCAATTACTAATGGTCAATGCAAATCAAATCCTTGTTTCAATTCATTAGGCAAATATAGGAATTACATTTCGTCTAGAATAAGAATGACTACTTGAGAACCTATTGCACTAGAAACTCAATGAACGGTTGGATTGCTTCGAGGAGAAGTTGGGTTCGTGTATAACCCGTAAAAATTGTCGTGTTTAGCCTTAATTGAGCACTACTAGTAATAGTCTCGTACTCATTCTTTAACGTGACAAAAATGGGTTTTCCTAAATATGTCTAATGCTAGTTTACATGGATGAACTTTGTATCTCACTAGAAGTACATATAAAATAAGTAGTAATTAGATATCTAAATTAGCAATTACAACATGCTCGTATGTCTTCATGCTTATTTGCTAAACACATGCTTATTGTAATGTTTTGCTCTTGTCAAATCAATGCCAATATAATTGATAGTAGTAAAAATACACGTTTTAGGAAAAACGCGTATATATAGTAAGTATTAAGTATCTAATTTAGGAAAATCATAAACTAATGACCCAATGTAAGTTCGTTCACCAAGGAGGACTAAATTGTGTGTTTCAAATTCTTGTTCTTGATTTATATTGAGAGATGAAGAATGAAATGACGGATTACGCCTAATATTAGACTACGACGAATAGTAACGTAAAAACGTACACAAGTGACAAAATTAAAAATTTATTAAAAATCAAATTTAAATCCTAAATAATACAAATAAGAATAAAAATTTAATAAAAATATTTTAAAACTTATTACTAGTTTAATATTCAGTTTTAAGTGCTCTTTAAAGCCTTAAAAAATTAACAAAAAGTCAAAAATATGATTTTATTAAATGTAAACCTTAGTTATATTATTATATTGCTAAAAAGTATTTTTATGAATTTCAAAAATAATTAATTCTATTTTTAATTGCCTAAAACTATTTTCTAATAAAAATAATCCTAAAAATGAATTTAATAATGACAAAAATATAAAAACTTTTTCAAAAATCCTAAAATACCCGAAATTAACAAGGAAAAATGAAATTTGCAAATAAAAGTGATTTCTAGCCTAATAAGACAAAACAGTGGGTTATGAAAGTGACACCTACTGTTGCTTACACTAACAATTGAAACTTTGTACTTGCAGTGGCAAGATATTGAATCCAGTGGGAACTTTGAACTTTTAGGAGCAAATTTGTGAAAGCAGTGGGAACTTTGGTTCCCACTGACTTTTTTAATCACTTGACAGAAAAATAAAAGGGGACTGTGAGGCACGTTTTGGGAGATTGTTGGGCATACAAGATACCCCGACAACCAGTAGGGTTGTAGGAAGTCTAATAAACACTCAAAAACAGAAAGGCACACACATATCCAACAGAATCAGGCCAAAAACATACAATTTGCAGAAAAATTGGGGCCCAGTGGTCTATTTGTGCACAGTGGGCTATAAAGATGCTTTCTAGACCACCAAAAGTACTCCAAAGCTAAATACCATCTAGTGTCCCCCAAGTCCTAACCCTAAGATACATGTATACCAAAAATCAAGACCTAAGAACCAAATATAAACCCATAAATTCTACTGATGTGTTATGCACACAGAAAATGAGTTTTGCTAATATACTTGGTAGTTTGTTGAGATTTAAATAATTTATCATGAAATTACACATACCAATCCACAAAAGTAAATGTACCCAATCTTAAGCAAACCCTAGATCTAACAAATCACCTAATTTCATTTAACAAATCATAATATTGAAGCCACAGATGGTTATGTTGATTTAGTCTAAAGAAAACTTGGAGATTTAATTTTTTAACTCTAAACCTTGCAAGTAAACTACCCAAAGCTTGTATCTAAACCAAATAAAAATTGTTCAAAATACCTGAAACCTATAATTCAGTTACCTAATATGGGTTTTTAAGCAGATCCAAGCATTGCCCCCTATGCCCCCCTTTTTTAGACTTTGAGATTTTACATTGATTTATGATTCAAGCTTTGAAAAACCTTTGTTAACCTTACTCTAACATGCGTATGGCCCCATTTCATACCAAATTAGTCAACAAAAAGTAAGATATAGCCGATAATGCAATAAAACACTTAGGCAAATAAAGATTATCAGCTAACAAAACAAATAATAAAGGCTTGTGAGTATACCAGCCCTGGTTTTGTTCAAACCAGGGAACCATTAGTCTTCAACAGCTTAAGGATGCTGATATGTGAAGTAGGGAGATGGAGGAATGCTGTTAACAAGAAATGAAGTGGGTGGTGCTTGTTGTGGTTCTACAGCAGAACCAAGCACCAAAGTAATAAAATAAAAAAGGTACCTTGCTTATCATAACACAACCAAAGAACATACAAGTTTGAGAAGCTTACACCAACAGCTTTCCAAGGGCTTTTGGTGTGGGCTTTTCAAACAGTAAGTGCAACTATGAATAAACAAAGTGAGGGATTATATAACAATCTTCCATTAAACAAAATTATAACAAACCCCACAACCTTTCACTCATATTTGATTATTTCAACCAGAAAGTCAAATATGAATGATCAAGGTATGGCTTTGGGTCCAAAATTTCTGACAACAAGTTCTTTGAAACATGATGAAATTTTATAAAATATTAGGAAACTTAAAACGACTTAGTAAGAAACACAAACTATAAAACTTCAAATAAAATAAAAGGGACTTGGAATCTTCAATAAACTAGACCAACTTTTTTCATTGATAAGAAAAAAGGCATTACAAGTTTTTGTACAAGGAAACTAAGAACAGAAAGAAAAATGCTAGTACAGTGCTATTTATACAATGCTATTTATACAATGCTATTTATACAATGCTACGGATAATTCTAGAACAAGGAGATCATATGAAACCCTAGCTATATAATTCACTAAAAATCCCTTGCTAGATGCCTTGAATATTCGAATAATTTAAACTTTAAATCTTGCCCATGTGAACTCTGATGAAGAAAGGACATGTCAGCTGTGTTGTAATGATCTCAAACGTCCATCTTTACTTTGTTAACAAGAAAAATATGTTCGGTCATTGATTCTTTGTCCAACCTTTTGGAGGGTTGTGTTTTTGGTGTAGAGTATCATGTGGGAAGGTCCCACATGTGAGCTGGGTACATTTTGAGCGGAAAAAAAGGGTATAAGGGGCCTCCAATTATCGATCTAGAAAGTGGGGTGGATTAATATTGGGTTATTAAAAAAGGATGATTAGTGTTTATGAAGATTAGGGGGTGACGTCAGCTGGGAGTATGGGCTGGGTTGATTTCATAGTGCAGGAGGTTGGTGATGTGGTGGATGGTGATTGGTGTGGAGGTCTGATGTGGCAAGGAGTGGGTCGGGCTGTTAGGTATGGTTTGGTTTGTTGGGTGGGTTTAGTTAGATTTAATGGGCTGTGTTTAAGTAGTTTTGGTTCCTCTTAACAGACTTTAACATGGCCGCTTTGCATCATTAGTCCTTTGCAGTTTCACAGTTAGTTCTTTAGCAAGTGCATTCTTAGCCCTTAGTAACATTGGAGGAATAGTATTGTACTTCTTCAAATTTAAAGGGTTGTACTTGTAAAGTTATCAAACTTTAGGGACCCCAAATTATTTTTCGGATATTTTAGGGGTATAAAGTGTAATTCTGAAATACTTGAGGGACCAAACTTGTACAATCTTCAAACTTGAGGGTCTTTTTGGAGAATTCAACACTCGGGTCCAGTTCATTGTTCGGCTCCGTTTCCGGTGTTCGTTTTTGCTTGATTCTTGTGATCTATTCGGCTTTTTCTCGATATCCGTACCTAAAACACACATTGAACAAACACAAACATATATTTGGCACTTTTAATGATATTTTAACCGTTTTAAACCCGTTTTGGACGATGAGACCATGTATAATTACGGTCTCATCAATAATACATCTTAACTTGTCTAATTGATGTTTGTTCTCAAATACTAAAATGCCAAGTTGGTTTGCATGATGCTTGCACCTTTAAGCTATTACTTCTTGTATGCATGCCTAGTATGTTAATAGTACACATACACCACTATGGTCCAAATTGTAGCAAATTGGTATGTCTATCATAAAATGCTTTTCGATGCCTTTTAGAGTCTTGAGTTGGTATGATTAAATGAGACTTACATGATTATGTGTATGGTATATATGTTATGATTCTTGAACTATTTTGTTCCTTCTTATCTTCTAGTATCTTAACCTATAGAATCATAATAATGCAAGTCATGTGTCTTTCCCATTCATTCATGCCTTCGTGCATTATTCATTTAGGTACTAAGTACACATTCTTGTTTAAAGTGATTAATAGTTATGACATTATTTGCAGATTTGATAGCTATTAACAAATGTGTAAACCTTTGAAAGACTTGTATGCTCATATGCTTTATGCCACCAAGTGCTAATGTTTAACCATGACTTGCATGATATTCTATTCTATCTTTTATATGATGTTTCACATGATCAACATGCTTTTTAATATGGATGCATCTATGTTTAAAAGCTCTTGTCTTTTGTTGGCATTTCTCAAATCAAATAAGTAGGATGGTCTTGATGACACGTGTTCTAAAAAGTAATAATTTGAAAATGCTTTTCATAAATGGTTTGTATTGCTTATGGGATATTATTTACTATATGTGCATCTATATGTCTTCAAAGCATGATTAGCATATATAAGCCCTTTATCTTTTCTATAACTTCATTAAGTATGGAAATATATGCATGTGTATGTCTAAGTCTAACGACAAAATCATTTTACAATAAAGTGTTTTACATGCCTTTGTCTTGCTACACAAGATTCTTAGTCTTGATGTTATCTTGTTAAGCGGGGCTTTCTATTAAATGTTTCTTGTCATATAATTGCTGCCTCATTGACATCTTTTCCACCAACTTATATGTCTAATAGGTTTATGAAAAATCAATCTCATCTTACATGAATATTGTTATGTGATAATCTTATATCTTATTGATGAATGTGTTGCTATCTTATTAGATCTTGTGTGACTAGCATACTTGCTTTATAGTTTTATAACAATCACTTGTTGTCGCTCTATGATAGTCATATCTTTTGTCGTAAAGACCATTGTTAGTGCAAATGATATCTTGACTAAAGCCACTTACTTAACAAGTTGATTTATCTGTCACTCTTCTAGCATGACACTAAGTTTAGGCGTGACATCGTTTTGCCTCTATGCCTGGTATCTGGGTCTTTCTATTTATGTGTTTACTTGAGAACATATTTGTTCATATGAGTCTACTTCTGCCATTTCTATGAAAATGTGCATACATGTCTATGGTCATCTTTGTTGAAATATCATGAAATGTTTGCTTGTATCATATGATAGACTAACTTGTTTCAACTTGTGTAGGACGACCAACATCATCATCTAGTTTAAGTTGTGCTCATACCACCAAATCTCTTTGTCTGTCTCAAAGGTTGACGGACCCCGTCGGATCCCTCCTTAGAAGGGTCCGTGTAAGGGTCCGTGGTATGATGGAGAAATTCTCCAAGTCATAACCAACAACCAAACACTCCAAAACTCATACCAACATTCCTATTTTCTACAAAAACGACCATAACCTCTATTGTATCATCTCTCTAACCCCACTAGGAAAAAACCAACATTCGAAGTCATGTCCAACACTTCAAGTGTTCTCATTAAATCTCTTTGTATCATGAAACATTGAGTCATTCACATGGTCATAATCATAGATCTACGTAATCCTTGGATTATCTAAGTATGGAAGTGATGTAAATAGAGAGATAGAGAGATGAAGAACTAGAGAGAGAAAGATGAGATCTAGAGAGAGAAACAAGAAAGATAAAAGGAAAAGTGTAAAATCATTAATGAGAAAAAGGTATTTACAAGGTTTATATACCCATGTCCATATGGACATAGGCCAACCAAAGCTAATCCCACAAGTGGTCTTAGCCTGGTTTTACTATACGTGATATCACCTGTAACTACGAGCTCGACTACAACTATTGTTGGAGTGACTGATCCTTCCTAAATACGTAAAAACGTATTTCCAAAATTCTTCCTCTAAGGGAGGTCACTCCAAGTTACAAAGCCCTAAATCTAGCATACAATGCTTGTGTTTAGTCTTGAGCTCGTAGTCCCTAGCTAGACAAGCTAGTTGTGGTGTGACCGAGACTTTCTTTGGAATTTCCAAAAATCTCCCCTAAGGGAGGTCACACCATTTTACAAAATATTAAACCTAGCATACTATGCTCGAGTCTTTGATCTTGTACTTGAAAACTTCATTTGTTTGCTTATGAATATGTTGTCGTGATCTTTGACTTTAAGCTTGGAGTATGTTCTCTTGACCTTGACCTGTATGTGATAATACAAGCTTCTTGAGATCATCTTATTTGAGACCTTTTCCTTCTTGTTATATTTGCCTCCTCGTGACTCCATGTCCCACACACTTATACTTTATTTAATACTTCAAAGTTTCAGAGTAGATACCGCGAAAGACTTTAGATGGAACTTTCTTGAATTTTTCTGAAATATTTGATGCAGAAAATATAAGCATGTGCGGACGACTTCTTCTGGTACACCGCAATGCCTCCGTCTTCTAATATAGCAACATAACAAGACATGAACGAAATGGCTTTAACTTTTCATTCTAATTCGGTAACATTTTACCTTCGGTCGGTGAAGACCGTTGGACGATATTAAAATATCGTACTCTTTACAGGTAGATTTAATTAAAAATATCCTTGAAAAGATTTCGCGAGTAAACCCGTTCTCTTTATTCGACCGTCCAAATCTGACTACGAACATAAAGAGTGAATCATTTAGATAAAATTATCCTTATGATTGAAGCCGTCAATTCATGAACTTATATCAAGTGAAATTTAATTAAGAGCTTCACCATCGTTTCTTTTCAGTTGTCATGAGCTTGATTCTAATAGAATCTTGTTTGTCACCTAACGCAGTGTTGTTTGATGCCGACACTGGAAGGATTTCTACTCATCATTGTGAACACGAAAGAGTGTCACTTTAAGTGTTCTAGCAAGATCACATAGATTTTGCGTAGAGTCCCTGGAACAAGTTTGAATTCAATTAAGAATCAAACCATTGTTGCTTTCCAGTTATCACAAGTTTGATTCATAAAGAATCACACTAGTCACCTACCATGAGCTTTTTGATGTTCTCTCAAGAAGATTTCCATCTTCATTATAAATAATTTCGTATTACTCGGATGTTCATGCCAGATCATAAAGATTTCGCGTAGGACTCTTAATATCTTTCTTACTTTTCATAATCTGTATAGAAGCAAGGAAATATGGAAGTGTGTCCTAATGATACATTTGATGATCTCAAATGGCTCTAGACTCTATCATGCATTTTGGATTTTAGTGACCGGAGGCTAGAGAGGAGTGCCACCATTTCAATACCAATTTATTCGGAGTGAATAAATCGATAGATAACATGTTGATCTCTGTGTGATTAAAACAAACACCTTTTGAGAGACATCTGAGTTAGCTGGGATTGGTTGTACATCACATCACTGGCTCCATAATGTGTATCTTCAATTACATATGTATTGACCCAGTATCGCTTAAATTGCAAGGAGGGATGCTTTATTTTCACCCTTTATCTTTACAATTCTTTTTCATTCTTCAACCCCTTCAATGCTTACCAATACGTCATAACTAGCACCTTGTTGTGATGGTTCCAGTTCTAACTTAAGCACTTGGTCGGCATTTAGCTAAGTTCACAAACTTTCTCCGTCTTTCCTAAGGACTAGTATTTCTAGCTATAGAATGTCCTTGGGAAGATTCCTCCGATTCTGGAAGAATCATTTGGACTTATACCTATCCTACCATCCTTATGTCACCACATACTTCGTGAGTTAAATGGGTTATGGGTAAGTGTTCGTCACAATGAAAAACTTCCTTTGAATTACCAAATCCATTTGCTCCTCCTTAACATATGCCTCGATATTCAAAACATTTTGCATATGCTGGGTAGAGCGCACACATTGAGTAAAACCATATATTGATTAATCACATATTAAATCACATTTTCTATCCCTATCAAAAATATTAACCCAATCAATATTTTAGATATCAATTGATTCAATGAAATTTTAACAAAATTTGGGGAGAGAAACGTCAATCCAATTATCGTTATGACTTTCATAAGCTCCCCTTAAAAATGATGAGAGATAATATGTAGTGTTGAGCATGTGATTTTGAAATTTTTTTGAACTTGATGAAATTTTTTTGAAAATACACATCATATGCCATATGATAAGTCATGATTTTCACAAGCTCCCCATCGAAAAATGAGGGATTATATGTAGTGTTTGAGTATGTGATTTTAAAATTTTGAATTTATTAAAAATTTACGGAAATTCATACTCAAACACTTCATATGCAATATCATAAGTCTAGATCATAAATATCACATATTCACACTTGAAACAATTACGAGGTTTGACCTGAAAGATGAGAACATCATATGATTGAATCACGTGGTTCTTGTCAGCAAATGTTGGTCTTCTCGTCACGTCTGAAATTATCTCCTCATTCTGAAAAGTGGTGATAATTCATGATACCACATTTACAATTAGTATTTGTGTCTTAACACCACTTGTGAAGTCGGTAATTTCATCTTGACATCACTTGAAAGATTGTACTTTGTCATGAAACCAATTGGTAACACCGGCAATACACAATGAATCGGCATCGAATAGTCTAAATGCTTGACATTTGCTCCCCCTCAAATTGTTGACCCATGTTCTATCTAAAGAGCTGTAGTCGTCGTTTTGAGTAGTCGCATCGTTGAGTATGTAGATACCAGTTGTAAAGATCTTCAATTCGTAGAGATGATAATTTCATAAAAGCAAGATTTCTCTCGTTTTGACAAATAAATGCACTGAAGCGTACATATATTCGTGTTAGATTGTGTTATCAAGTAAACACAATCCTTTACATGGTTATACAATAAACTATGCCCGAGAAGATTAATTCTCGTTGTGAGGTCAAGTCTTCGTTAAGGAATACTTGCCTTTAAGATTAAGACCGGGCTACTATATGAAATAATAGCACACCATTTTTAATGAGCTTAAAAACTTTGAATGTTTTAAGCAAAGCTCATGTACGGGAAAAATTAATTTCTCGTTTCGAGGATAAATTATCTTTAACGATAAACTTTCCTTTACGAATGACAAGAGAGTTCTAAGTTGACATTTTCTTAGAAGACGTTTTCATGAGCTTGAAAACGTTTGAATGTTTTACGGAAAGCTCATGTCCGAGAAAAATTAATTTCAAGTTATGAGGTACGTTATCTTATTTAAAAGATACAATTTCCTTTCTGAGCTTAAAACTTGGAATGTTTTAATACAAGCTCATGACCGAGAAAAAATAATTTCTTGTTACGAGGATAAGTTATCATTAAAGATAAGCTTTCCTTAAATTGAAGTCTGGGTTACAGTCTAAAATTTGACTGTAAGTCATATTAAATGCGCTTTAAAACTTTGAATGTTTTAGTAATATCTAATGACTGAGAAAAGTTAATTTCTCGTTATGTGGATAAGTTATCTTTAAAGATACACTTTCCTTTATTTGAAGCACGGGTTACAGTCTGACATGTGACTGCAAGCCGTTGTACATGAGCTTTAAAACTTCGAATGTTTTTAATATACACCCATGCCCCAGAAAAATTAATTTCTCGTTGTGAGGATAAGTTATCATCGACGATAAACTTTCCTTTCTCTGAAGTATGGGGCATAATCTAAGATATGATTATACGCCATATACACGAGCTTAAAACCTTTGAATAGTTTTAATGTAAGCTTATGACTGAGAAAATTTAATTTCTCATTTTGTGGGTAAGTTATCGTTGAATAGATAATTTTCCATTTATATGAAGTCCGGGTCATAATCCGAGATTTGATTATACACAATATACACGAGCTTTTAATGTAAGCTCGTGACCGAGAAAATTTAATTTCTCGTTTTGAGGTAAGTTATCATTGAATAGATAATCTTTCCTTTATTTGAATTTTGGGGCATAATTTGAGATTTGATTATACGCCATCTACCAAACTTAATCGCGAATCCCCTGAGACACTATAAGCTTAGATATCCCATCTATCAGCAACAATAATTTATTAAGCTCTAGAACCTTGATCTCAGTACCTGCACTTGCATCAGTAATTGGTATGCTTTCATGTGTGTTAGCGATAACTATTTTTGAACCATGTGAGGGTTTGTTGGAAATAAAATTAGCTAAGTCACTGGGACGCTGACAAGAAGAACTTGGACGCTGACAAGAGTAAAAGAGGCGTTGACAGGTGAACGCTGACAAAGCATATTGGAGCGCTGACAAAGAGAAGTTCAACCACTGATGGAATACTTAGTCTACACGTTTTGTAATTCTAGTAAAGATATGTTCGACATTGTATTTTCTATATTTATCTTTACCTAGAATAGTTGATACGTAGATTATTGTACACGAATCCTTGTGCTATAAAAGGAGGTCGTAGGGTTCATAGTTTGATATCAGTCTTAATAAGTTTTACACTTTCATTGTACGCAAGTTTCATTATTAATCGAAGTGAAAATTTAGTTTACTTGTTTTACTTTGTTCTTTGTTCTAAGTGTTAATTCCGCATAACACTTAGATTGTTGAATACACAAAGTTTCTCTAAGTGTAAAACTTGATTCAATCTCGTTAACACAAAGCTAATTGATCTAAGTTTGGGATCAACAAGTGGTATCAGAGCTTGTTGAGGAAATTTGATCTAAAGAACACAAAACACTAAAAACCCTAAATCACCAAAAACCTAAATCGTTTGGAAACCCTAAAACCCAAATGGCTACTACAGAATCTTCATCCTCATCAAATCACAACCTTAAAATTCCTATGCTTGACCCAGACAACTTTGAAAATGGAAGTTCAACTTTGAACAAAATCTTCAAGTTCATGACCATAATCTTTGGGAAGTTATTAAATATGGCAATCAATTCGATAAAGCAGCCAGGATTGCTGCTGCTATTGGAGCAAGAAGAACAGTTGGTTCAACTGTTGCAGATCTTAATGAAAGACCTGAAGATGGAAGAGCTATCTCAGTCGTTGATATAGCCTTGAGAAGGAATGATATGAAGACTTTGAACATTCTTAAACTCTTCTTGGGTCCAAAGAATCAACACAAATACAGAAGTTTTGATTCTGCTAAAAATCTTTGGGCAACTCTTCAAGTTACCTATGGTGGTAATGAAGATACGGCCAAAGAAAGGAAGAAGCAACTTTTGAGTGAATATGCTGTTTTTAAGGCTCATCCCAATGAGAAGTTGAGTGAGGTAAGAAGTCGGCTTCTAGACATCACTAGCAAGTTGTCTTTTATGGGAACAGAACATGAAGATGCTGATATCATTGCTACATTCCTTAGAGGTGGTGATGCATGGAAAATTAAATCCAGATCAATCCTTGCCACCAATGCCCATAAGAGTGCTTCGTTTGATGATATCTACAATAAGCTAAAGATTTTGGAGAGTGAGACCTTACTTGAACATGGAAGCAAGTCAACATCTAGGAACATGGCTTTCATCTCACATAGTGAATCTCAAACCACTAAAAGAGACTCATATGTTAGTGGATTGAATATACATCCTGTTATTGGATCAAATTTTGTCAGCGGTGGATCAACCTTTGTCATCGGCTCGAATTTTGATGCTGACACATACAATGTTGGCTCACCAAGTCTTAAACCTGCTGGTATTGATTTGGATACATTATGTGCATACATTGCTGCATTACCCAATGGTTCCTTAGTTACCTATGAGGATCTTGAGCAAATCAGTGATGCTGACTTAGAAGAGATGGATATCAAGTGGAATATGGCACTTGCAAGCATAAACGCTAACAGATGGAATAGGAGGTTTGGAAGAAAGATGACTTTTAATGCTAAAGACACAACTGGATTTTACAAGTCTAAGGTTGAGTGCTATAACTACCGTAGGATGGGACACTTCATGAGAGAGTGCAAATCTCCAAGAAGATATGATGTTGGAAAGAATTCAAGCCAAATCATCAAGGTTGAAGATGCTAAGGCGAAGGCTATGGTCGCCATGCAAGATATTGATGGCATTGGATGGGACTGGAACTTTATTGCAAAGAATGTGGTAGAGAATCAAGCTTTGGTTGCTGAAATGGAAGAAGAAGAGCACGTTCACTTTGCTCTCATGGCCAACTCCTCATCTTCATCAGATAATGTGATATATGATGATGCTTTTTGTAGTAAAGGGTGCAGGTTAAACACTAAAAAACTTAACTAAGAAAATTTAAAGTTTATAGACATAAGCACTAGACTTGAAAACTATCGAATTGCACTTGCACAATCTGAAGGGACGATAGAGAAATATAAGAAAATGGAATTTGACCTAAAAGATCAAATTAATACTTTAACTCGAGATCTGAATGTCAGTAATAAAGCTAGAGAGTCTTTAATGAAATGTAGGGTCGACTTGCAACTTTAGAGTGAATCCATTAAAGATAAAGAAAATGTAGGGCTTAAAATTGAAAAGTTTGATAAAGCTAGTCAAACCCTAGAAAAGTGTGTCAGTGAACAAAGAGACCCTAGGGACAAGTCTGGGATTGGGATGAATGAGTATGCTGCTGTTCCTCCACCTGCTGGGAACTTATATGGTGTCCTGAAAAAGGATCTCTCTTGGACTGGTATCCTAGATGTGACAACCTAAAACCGAGGTCGTTGCTTAATCTTATTATATGATTATTTTTGAAATTTTTGGATGAGTTTGAATGATAATTATTTTTGGAAGTTTAAGTCTAAACCGATGTTGGAAGGTTTATATTTAATATTTAATAAGTATAAGGAGTATTAGCAAGCGTGATGTCGATGGATGCCAAATATTTTACGTTTTATTGTCGGTTGTTCGATTTTTGTCATTTTTGATGTTTTATTTTAAATGACGTGTTAAGTCGAGTCGGGAGTCGATATTATTATATTTGAGGTACGTTTTAAATTTTTAAAAGTATCTTTATGAAACCCAAGCCCCGTAAATATTTTCAAAATTGACTAATAGTTATTTCCCGCTTTTTAGCTAACTATTTTCATTTTGAGCCATAACTATCGCAAAATTACAATATTGGTCCCTCAACCACTATATATAAACTAAAAATTTTACACAAAAACTTCATTTCCCACTCATAATTTTTTTTTCTTTTCTCTCTCTCTTTTCTTCTTGTTGCCGTGAACCCCCAACCCAGCAAAACACACACTTTTTCAAGTTTTGCTCCATTTTGAGGATGATCTAAGCTAAAAAAACAAAAGACCCTATCTTAGAACTGCACAAGGATCATTTTGGTGTAAGAATTTCATACATGCAAGACATTTTATTTTTTTCATGTTGGTAGGTGAAAGCCATGATCATACATATTGTTTTTGGCATGATCCATGGTGTTCTTGCTAAAAATCTTATTAAAAACTTGATTTTGATTCAAAGGTTTTAATTTTTATAATGATTTGAATGTTATGGTTGATATATGTTGATGTTAGGGTATTGGGATGAACATTTTCATGGTTGGTTTTGGTCAAAAATGTGATTTTGTACAAGTTTTTTATAGTCATTTTATAACAGTAAGTAAACAGTAAATTCGGGATTTTTACGTTTTGATAATGGCTTGACTTATCGCCTAGGGTTGTAGATAATTTGATTAGCTTCGATTTGATATAAAGTAGAGCTTCTAGCTCCAAACGAGCGCGAAGTTATGATGTTTTGATTATTCGTGTACCGGGAGACGAGTATCGGCACTACATATAGTTGTTGTCGATATTTAGATCGAATCTCGGGGACTATAAATTGAAGTTTTGAAATGTGTAACCTACTGATAATGAAGTGTGAACCTTAAAGGGTGAGTTTACTTTAAAACCCGTGTGTTGGTTTTGTAAACGGAGTCGTTTAAAGAAGTTAAAACGGTTGTATGAAAAATTAACGTAAATCTGTTCGGATTTTGTAGTTTGGAAATGAGTCGGGTAAAGGACTTTAAAAGTAATTTCATTTGATAAACATGTAGGAGGACTTTCTATATATAGTAAGTCAGTTTATCGAGTTGTTTCATAAACGGTTGACGAGTTTAAAAGGGGTAAATAAGCTAGTACATGTAGTACGTGTCGGCGGACTTTGTTAAAAGTGCAAAATGGTAAAGTAAATGTGTAGTAAAGTATAATGAAGTTATTTATATCGTTTTCTCTCGAGTTTATCGTGATTTTATGAGTTTGAATTTGATGTTGTTATGTATGATTTATTTCTCAAGTCATTATTAATGAACGCGCCTTATTTGATAGGTAGCAGTTCTTGTTTGAAAGGCATCCATCATCATCGACGATCATCTCGCTAGATCTCTTATACTAAGATGAGTCTGTAGCCTCGCTTTATATGCTAGCTACTAAATGTTTTATTACCCGCGAGGGGGATACATGCTATTTGAAATTAAATGAACACAAGTCATGAGTAATTGTTGGACCCGAATGTTGCCTAAGTTGTTTACATTATATTGAGTACCTTGTTGCTAAAGACCCTAAATTCATGAGCCGTTAACTATCTTCTGACTTGATGTTGTGAGTCGGGAATAGCCGCTTATTCTAATGATAGTACTATTGGGTTGACCACCCTATTTGAGACCAGGGCATTACGCTGAGTAACCTCTGGGAAGGATAATTTACGGGAATAAGAATGTGGTATTCTAGCAACTGATACCCTAGAGGGGCAATGGTTTTATTCTAGTCATGCCGGCATTTGGCGTGGGTGACTATTTGGTTAAGGGGTCGGTGTCATGAGCTTAAATACAATGTTTATTATTATTGCCTTGAATATAGATTGTGTGTACGAGAATTCTATAAATGATTATGATTGATTTTCTTCTTGTGTTCAAATGTGATTTGATAAACCTATAGACTCGCTCAACATTATTGTTGACTCGTTTTAGCATGTGTTTCAGGTAATAGGAAGTGACGGAGAATGGAGCTTTGCTGTGGAGGTTGTGGCTTGGCTTTTGGAAGAATGTTGGTCTAAAAACTATTTCTATCCTTTACTGTTGAACAATTTATTTTATGCTTGTGTACTGTACTAAACTTGTTGGTTGTTGGTCGACATCCATGGGGAATAAACGCTTTACTCTGGTGTCGTTTTAGTACAAATATGGGATGGAATTATGTTTTAGACCTATTATGAAAATCTTGTTTATATTTTATGTGTAAACGTCTCTCTTTTGAGTCGTTCAATATACCTAGTGTGATGATGCTTGTGTCTAGCACCCAATTGTGTATTTCCGCTGCGCAATGTAAATTGGGGGTGTTAGAGATTGGTAATCAGAGCTACAAGTTATAGAGAACTGGGTCGATTTTGAAAATTGTCCTAAACTATAACTTTGGTGTCGAAAGTATTTATTCTTCAAAATCACACAACTCCTCTGCAACGCTCCGGTAAGATCACTTTTAGTTTTGTTTTGTATTATCGATGTATCCCTCATAACTGAAATGATTTCCCGAGTATTTATTAAGTAAATACTACGATATTGTATTGGAATTATTGAAAGTACGCTGAGTGCTTGTCAGTATCATATTTTTTTTGCGAACATTACATAAACATCATTTGCATTGTATTGCATAGCATGGATTACGTACAACAATTGCATAAGCATTGCATATTAATTTTTATTTTATTAACAATGACCTTAAGTATCCTTGAACCCTTATAATTGTAGAAAATGGTTGGTTTACCTCGTGAGGATAGATGGGTTGATATGACTAATGTATTGGACGGTGAGGAAGTAGATAACTTTGGTGCTAGTGATGATGAAGAGCCTTTTGAGTATTTAGATGATGGGATTCCAGCTACTGCAGTTGGTCAGACCGAGCCTGAGTTGATTCAAGGTAGTTATGTTCCAAGGGTTAATGTTGTGCCACAGACTGTGCCGGACTATCAGCGACCTATTGTTCGTTCTTCGACGCCTACTTGTGATGCTTATATTAGCAGTTTGCCTGGAATTACAATTGCTAGGGGTGATGTTCCTGTTGAGTCAAGTAGTGCTGCTAGTGCTCGATCCATTCATGATGGCATATCTAAGGTTTATTGTCTAGGTCCTAGGTCTTATGATGATATTTTCTTGTTTCTCAAGAAGTTTGATAGGTCTTTATTTGAAAGGTATTTGGTTGAGACTCGTGTGATTAGGAGGTTTGAGCAGAATGAGAAGAGGTTTGACAGGTTTGTTAGTAGTGTGAGGAGATCAGAGTTTGTTAGAGCAAGAGAAATGGATGAAGTCGTTAGGTTAAGATCTATGGTGATGAATTTGAGTGGGCAAGTTGAAAGGTTACGTGAGGAACAAGCAAAGAATGCAAGGTTGAATGCATGGGGTTTGCCTGTGAGATCTTTTCCTAGTCGAGGTGTAGTGATTCGTGAAGTGCCAAGTCAGGTTGAAACTCAAGTGTTGGTGCAGCCAAGTGAAGGAGGTAGTCAAAAGGGAAAGAAAAAAGTGGAGGAAGACTCTGAGGAAGATGATAGCAGCAGTGATGATGAGCCGATGTACAAGAAGCTGCGGGGATCTGATGTTTAGTTCTTTTGTGTTGTTTTTATTAGCCTTGTTGTAATAGAACTTATGTAGACTAGTACTGCAGTTTATGATGAAACTTAATGACTTTAAGTTTGCCGTGATGAAGGGTTGTAGTGACATTACTTGTCACAATTTTGTGGAAATTTTCCAACGCAATCCAAATTACCTTCATGACTTATGATTTGTCTTATTAGTTCTTTTGTGAATTGGTTAATGATTCATTGTGAACTGTGTTGTTGGTGCATGTAGTATCCATGTTACATCTTGATAGACAAATCCTTCTTCTTATCTTGATATGAATACTTACTTGTTCTTTTTCTTCTGTGTTATCACAGGAAGGAAGGAAGGAGTTGGGAGGCATTTTTCTGACTTTACTAAATTGTTGTTTGGTTAGTTTCCTAAAAACATGCCACCTAAGTTGACGACTGCTACTGTTAATACTATGATTGAGCAAGCTATAGCTAGAGCTTTGGAAGCTGAACGTGCTGCGAGGAACCAAGAGGCTGAGAATAGGAATGATGTTGGTCAGGTTGGAGGGAATGTTGAAAATCTAGTTGGAGGTAATGTTGATGAACCAGCGGGAGGAAATGCTGCAGGACAAGTTGGAGGTAATGCTACTGTTCAACTGACTTAGAAGGAATGTTCTTATGCTAGTTTCATGAAATGTCGACCTACCCAATTTCGTGGTACTGGTGGTGCTTTGGAATTAAGGAGGTGGATTGAGAAGATTGAAAGTACTTTTGAAATCAGTGGATGTTCAGAAGCTAGTAAGGTGAAATTTGCTGCAGCTACTTTTCAGGATGATGCATTAAGTTGGTGGAATAGTCAGGTAGCTACTGTGGGATTGGTTGAAGCTAATGCTAGAACATGGATTGTGACCAAGGGACTGTTAACTGCTAAGTTTTGTCCTAAGGAAGAGTTGGGTCAGTTAGAGGATGAGTTGAGGCATTTGGTGCTGAGGAACAAATATATTGTAGCTTATGGAGATTCTCTGATTTATGTTTGTTGTGTCCTGATGCTTTTGCTGATGACTGTAAGAAGATGAAGCAGTATATCAGAGGTTTATCTAGCACTATCAAGGGAGAGACTACTTCGTCGAAACCCAAGTCATTTGATGAAGCTGTTTAGATGGCTCATGCTTTAATGGATGTAAAGCTATAGGATCAAAAGGATAGTATTGCTGAAGGGAATAAGAGAAAGTGGGAAGCTGCACACTCAAACCAAGGGCAGAATCGTGGTGGTTATCGTAATAACAATAACCAAGGGCCAAATAGGAATCAGCAAAACAATTTGAGGAGGAATGATGGTGTTCGTGCTGCCACTGGAAATCAAGGTAACAAGGTGAATCCGAAGTGTGGTCGATGTAATCTGTATCATGTTGGGAATTGTCTACCTGCTTGCAACAAGTGTGGGAAGGCCGGACATAAGATGGCAGATTGTAGAAACAAGGGTGTGGCCACTGGAGCCAATGCCGTTAAGGTAGTTAACTGTTCTGGATGTGGAGGCCGTGGACATAAGCAAGGGAACTGTCTGAGGGTTGGCATACGACAGGGAGGCAATGTTGTTGCTATTGCTGCTGGGATTGCTGCTCTAGCCTATGTCGTGGGAGATGCTGACAAACCTCAAGGGCCGAATATGGTGACTGGTACGTTCTTACTTGATGCTTGTTATGCTAGTGTGTTATTTGATTCTGGATCCGATAGAAGTTTCGTAGATGTTAGATTCAGTCAGCTATTGGATAGAGAACCAGTGAGATTGACAACTAGTTATAATGTGGAGTTAGCTGATGGTAAGGTTGTAAGCACTAGTTCTATACTGAAAGGTTGTTCCTTGAAGTTAGGTAATTATGTGTTTAGTATTGATTTGATGCTTATAGAATTAGGATCTTTTGACGTGATTGTTGGAATGGACTGGTTAGTTGGTAATGGTGCGGTAATTGTTTGTGGAGAAAGATTAGTCCAGATACCGCTAAGGAATAGGGTATTGACTGTGAAAGGTGATGAATGTACTTCTCGTTTGAGAGTTGTTTCTTGTTTGAAGATGATGAGATATATGAAAGCAAGTAGTGTAGTGCTCCTACGTTTCGTTGACTGTTGCTCGTGCACCCTATCGTTTAGCTCCATCTGAGATGAAAGAATTATCTGATCAATTGAAGGAATTGATGGATAAGGGAATTATTAGACCGAGTTCGTCGCCGTGGGGTGATCCTGTTTTGTTTGTTAGGAAGAAAGATGGTTCTTTTAGAATGTGTATTGATTATAGAGAGCTTAAAAAATTGACTGTCAAGAATCGGTATCCATTGCCGAGGATTGATGATTTGTTCGATCAGTTGCAAGGGTCATGTGTATACTCGAAGATCGATTTGAGGTCTGGGTATCATCAATTGAGAGTTAGGGAAGAAGATATTCCTATAACAGCTTTCCGTACTCGATATGGACATTTTTAATTTCAAGTGATGCCTTTTGGGTTAACGAATGCGCCTGCTGTATTCATGGATTTGATGAATCGTGTATGCAAGCCGTATTTGGATGAGTTAGTTATCGTATTCATTGATGATATTCTCATTTACTCCAAGAGAGAAGAAGAACATGAGAAGCATTTGAGAACAATTTTGGAATTGTTGAAGAAAGAGGAGTTGTATGCGAAGTTTTCTAAGTGTGAATTTTGGTTGAAATCAGTGCAATTTCTGGGGCACGTTTTAACACCCCCAAATTTACACGCAGTGGAATACATCTTTGGGTGCTAAACAATGATACAACAACACATAATTTATAAAGAACGACTCGAAAAGAGACGTTTTAGATTTATCGTTCCTAAAACATTTGTCAGAGTAGCGTAGTCCCAAGTAATCGTTACCAAAAGATAAGTTAAAACAACAAATTAGTTTGTTTTAAAAATGGAACGATAATTAAATCAAAGAGTTTGAACAACAAAAGCAGTGCACAACTTCATTCCTGTGACCTCCAAGATTCCACTTCTTGATTACCTGAAATACATGTGAGTAAAACAATCAGCAAAAATGCTGAGTGAATCTATAGGTTTATGAAATCAATTTGAACACAAGCAAAGATTATAAGTTTGTGGCATGCTTATAAGCATCAAATAATAATTTGCATCAACAATGATAACTGTATATAGCATAAATTGCAATAGCTCATGGAACCGAGCCCTTAGACACTCCCATATCAGTCTAATAAGACGAGAGATTTATTAATTGTCGGTTACCTCTAGATTATTGGTACATTGCCGTATACTTGACTTCTCAATACAATATGCTCAAACAGTGTGGAGGTCGGGCCTAAGCTTCTATGACAAGTCCACAAAAACTGAACCGGGGCGGCTTCCCCCATAGATCTATTAATTGTACTAGCGGTTAACCCATCATAGGTTAATTAACGGTCCATAATTGAGGTTTTAACAAAGGCAATCACTTAATGCAATTTAAAGGCAACCACGGGTCCATTCATAGAGGGACAAAGCATACCATAAAAATCTTCTGTTCTAAGTTTATAAAACATGTATTCCCCCTCGCGGGTTTAAAATCATTAAATAACTAGTATAAAGCGAGGCTATAGACTCACCTTAGCCAATAGTGGTAATGAGACGATCGCCGACGATAGATGATGCCTTTCAAACACGAGAACCGCAACCTATCAAATAAGGTGCGTCCATTAATAATAGACTCGAGAAATAAACCATACATAAGAATATAAAACTCGACTCATAAAATCACGACAAATCGAGAGAAGACGATACAAGTGGTTCTATTATACTCTCCTATGTATTCATTTTATTGTTCTATGCCTTTAATAAAAATCTGCCGGGACATACCGAATGTCCAAGCCGTTTTCCCATACTTAAAAATATCAAATTTTTATGATACTACTCAGAGAACTCACTAACTATATGTAGAAATTCCTCCCAAGAGCCCATTAAAAGATTTTACTTCTAAAGTTCTCTGCCCGACTCATCTTTGAATCACAAAATCCGGACAGTTTAGCGACCTTGACCTACGAAACCATTTTGACCATTCTAAACAACTCCATTTATAAAACCGCCAATTGATTCTAAAAATAGACTCAAAATGCTAAACTTGGAGCCTGATAACAGCCCTTGAATCATTTTGAAACTCATTTTATAGTCCCCTAGATTCGATCCAAATATCGACAACAATTTTCGGATTGTGTCGACACTCGTCTCCCGGTACACGAAAATCAAACTAGTGTATCTTCCACCTCGTTTGGAGTTGGAAGGCCTACTTTATATCAAATCGAAGCTAACGAAATTCTCTACAACATAATCCCATAATATCAACCTATTTTCAGACTTAAGATTTCCGAAAATGCCTCTAAACCTACTGCCTAAAATTGGCTATTTAAAAACCATACAAAATCAAGTTTTTGATCAAAACCAACAACTTTTATCATCATTCTAACATCCTAATATCATCATAACCTAATCCTAACACTTGTATCATCATCAAAATCAAAAACCCAAAATCAAAAATATATTTTCTTTACAAAAATAGCATGATCTACACATGATTATCACTAGATAATCACATGCAACATCATCTAACAACTTTACTCACCAAGATTCTTGATCAAAATTTCAAAGTTCATGCATGTTGATGAAATTAGTACCAAAAGAATCCCCTTGAAAAATTAGGAATGGGACTAGTCTTTGTTTTGGAAGAATCAAGCTAGATAATGGAAAATTTTGATGTATATGTTTAAAGGGGTGTATGGTTTTTGGAGAAAAAGGAGATAGGAAGAAGAAATGGTGGTTTTTATTGTAATGAATTTTAAATGAAATGGTGTTAGTGGAAATATTATATATAGTGTAAGGTTAGGGTAGTTTTTGCCAATTTGTGATAGTTTTGGTCCAAAATGTAATAAAATAGTTTAAAAGGGTAGAAAATGTAAATTGTAAATTTTGAAATATTTACGAGACTCGGGTTTCGTACAAATACTAAAAAGTTTAAACGCACACGAAAAATAATAATATAACGACTCGATACGTAATTAAAACGATATTGTCGAGAGTATTAAATATCGAAACGATTGATAATAAAATATAAAATTTTTGGCATCCGTCGGTATCGCGATCACTAGTTGTCCTCGTTACTCATCAAAATATCAAAATATAATATTCAATATCGGTTTCAACTTAAACCGTTAAGCATAATAGTATTTAACGTTATAAAATACTTCAAAATAATTGAAAGTAGAATTAAATTATGACCTTATTTTTACGGGTTTTACATCCTCACCACCTTAAGGGAGCGACGTCCCGGCGCTCAACTCACCTCATATACGAGTTGACCACTACCCGGAAGGATGACGGCATTCCTTATAAAGAAGTCCTTACGTTCCCACGTGAATCTCGAACCACGATCTCCACTGGTTCTTTTACAAAACACAACTTGTCGTCAAGTTGTATCTCACCAAAAAGGAATAAATAAATCCTTATCCACCAGTCACTCGTCAAGCTCGACACATGAAAATTTTATGAGTCACACGAAGCTCTTTCGACGACAAGAATAAATGACAGGATTTTCGGGTAAGTCGAGTTAAAAAGAATGTTGCAAACTAAAGGATATCCATCGGCCGGATAGCCATGGACACACATCAAAAAGAACTAACAAGAAAAACATTTTCGTCATCGGAGGGTGCTCACACGCGGGTCCCTACTCAAAAGATAATACAGAGACACCATCTCACTTTCGCCAACGCGCATTAAAGTCTCAATAAACATCGTTGTTGAAAGTCAAAAAGATATTACATAATATGTGCTCTACATGATCGGACGTCATCGGATGATGCCGCCTCAAGTTCTCACAACTTACGATCATTTGACTAGATCACACATCATTAAGTACATAAAAGAAAAGGTCGAACATAAACATCGAGAATAGATCTCCACCGTAAATCATCGAGAAAACCTTGAACGAACCCTTGATAATAACCACTTGATCACAAGAGTCTTTCCACTTGCGGTGTCGGCTTCAACATGCTCCTCGAGGTTGTAACAAATTTATTAACTCCATTCATTAAGAGATTCGGTCCTCAATCATTCCACTAGTACACGTATAAATCCTGGTGACACTTATCGTTTCTTCTTATACACTGCTTCCCAAGATTCATTTTAAACTCAGAATAAAATAGTGATCTTCAATACGAGGAACAGAACGAGATAAAAATGAATTCAGTAAACGCATAAACGGACAAGATGTGGTAAAATTATTTAAGGTTGACGATCGACGAGGGATCTCGACTCACGTAACCGTAAAACATAATAATTCACAATACTAGAAAAATGAGAGGGAAGAATGAATTAAGTATTAACATTAAAATAACGTTTGTCACAATTATCCGTCCCGGATTTGGTATTACCTTAAAACTCAGTTGAGGTACCTTCTTGATAAAGATGATATATCAAAATAAGAGTTAAATAGCTTCATAATTTATTTTGGTTGTCCTAAGAAACTTTGAAAGAAAGACATGAATTTATTAATTAAACTCATATTGATGGTTACAATTAGAAAATATAATTTTCAAATTAATTCATATTAGGAATATAAATTAAACCGATAATTTCATTACATTTAAAGTAAAGTATGATAAGTCAATTAGTTCAAAAGGTAGAACAAAATTTTATTTTTAAACATTAGTTTTAGTTATACAGAATATGATGTATAAATTTGACCCCCTTTTTTATGATAGTTATTTCATTAATTGAAAATCATTAGAAAATGTAGACAAGTTCCATAAATTTTTTTATAATATGTTGTAGAAATACATAAAGGTGTTTATCATTCCAAAATAAATATGGGTTACATTCGGGTTTCGAAATGTGACAAGATAACAAACGAATACGAATGGAAATAATAGTCAACAAATAGTACGAAATCAATGGTACAAAAGAGAACGAAACAAATGTCGTATGAATTCTTAAAGAGAATAATAAGATAAAGGCGTTGATAGTAAGAGGATAAGAAATAATATATTAAACAAGTTGTAAATTTTGTTAGTGCGGTCGATGGTTCACCAATATCAGCTCGTTAACTTAGCGGTGGTCGATACATGATCGGAAATAAGATCCATACAAAAATTTTAATCAAAGAAAAGTCCTAATAATCACTTGTAATTAAAACAAATCAAATGAACGATGTTAGTGTTTAAAGAGAGAAGTCAAAGCACGGTTCACAAGAGTGGATTTCGAGACAAACGAGAGTGACGGACGTCATCCCGGATATACGGAAATCACTCTAGTGATAATTCATTATTCACGTGCAGAGACATTCCAAAGATCTACCCAGTCGCATAAAGAAGATTGGACGAGAAGGAAGGATAAAACATCGAGACTTTCACGTCATTTACCAACAATCAGTAATTATACGCACAATCAAAAGAAATCAGTTATAAGACAAAATGAAGTAACAAGTGGAAAAACAATCATCGAGTAAAAACGTATTTGTAAACGTGTAATTCAACCAAGAGAAGGTAAGAAAACATATGCGGATGCATAAAAATTGCGCTACTTGCATAAAATATAAAGGTTTTCAAAACTTCTTTTCACTTTATTTCATTTTATTTATCTTTATCATAAATACAAGTAAAAAAGTTGATTATTATCAAGATTTTTAAGTGGACTACTATTTAGCCTAGCATGGCTCCTTCTAAATTAGACATAGGTGATCAGGCCATGTATAATTTAGGGCTAGCAATGCAGTGCTCAATTTCGTCGAAAAGTATTACGTTTCTTATGTTTATATAAACCATGCCATTTGTAAAATGGAATTTAAAAATAGTTTATTATTTATAGTTTACAAGTAATTTGTGAGATACTCAATAAGCAACTTTTAATGTTACAAAAAGTATTTTATAAGACCAAAGTAAAAACAATTGGTGAAAATAATCGTAAAACAATATCAGATTTATTTATAAGGTGACATTATGAAAACGTATAAAGTAGCCAAAGGTTTGCAAAAAGTGGCAAATAGTAGCTCATAAAACAACCAATGAAATGGTTACAAGTTGTTAAGTTTTCAAAGGGTTATAAGGTTTAGACGAAAACGTCATGAGACACGCGATAAAAATATCGACGAAGAATGTGAAGACAAAACTTCAGATCTCAACCCAAATCAGTGGAAGGTTAGGAGAAAATAAAAATAAAATAACATCGAATGACAAATGAGTCATATATATGAAAAGAAAAAACAATCCACATGTGTATTCTATGTAAGATACTCGACACAATATGCTTTTAAGAAAATATATTATTCATTTTCAAATTACACCATTAATCCGGTAATTGCTAATCCTGTAATTTTTCTATTTTTAAACATTTTCACATGCAACTGGTATTCGTTAGTTGTAAAATAATATTTGTTAAAATTTTACGATCTCAAATGAAATCAAAACAGCTTAGAAACATTTAAAACTCATGTTCTGAATTTTTCTATCAGATTTAACTTTTAATATGAGCCGATTAATTGACCCGATAAACGACATCTCCAAGACTCGGAGTCTAAAGCATTTTGATGCAAAACGACGTTTCAGACGACTTTCTAGTTTTACCCGAGACCTGAAAACCAATGTAAAATGACCAAAATACCCCTGCAAGTTCTGTGCAGGTTTGACTATTTTATTTTAAAAAAACGCAGGTTTTACTTTTAAGTTTTGACCTGTTTATACTGCCCCTACAGTTTCTGCATAAAGTGTATTTTTCGACACTTCTTAACGGCTCAAAATATATACATATATACACACATGTCTTGTAGATTTTATAACAACGAAAAATAAATCTCGTAATGAGCATCAAATAAAATATAGCATGATGAATGACAGAAAATGCTTCAAGGTATTCAACACGAAATTTAGGAAGCAAAACGATGAAAGACGTTCGTAATTTAGATTTCAAAGTGCAAAGTAGGCAAATCTCCTTGGTGCCACGATTGTCCAAAAACACAAAACATAACAAGAAAAGAATGGAACATTAACGAGTTGCGTTCCGGGAGCAAGACGGTTAATGAAAAACAAATGATACAATTTTATAGAAGTAAAATCGTATTCCAATCTAGCGCCATAATCTAGACGATGATTTATAAAATGACGATGACGTTACCGAGATATAAGTGAACAATGCACTTCGGAGTCGATACATATAAATGTCAATAAATAGCGGTTAGTCTATTCCAAGGACACATTGAGCTACACAATGGTCTAGAGATTATGTTTCAAGACGTCCAAGCACAAATAGCCGGAAAGCTATTTGGATATCTATATAAATATCACAAAGGGTTAAACAATGAAAGTAACGCGCGCAGATGAAGGTATGTAAGGTCATAACAAAATGAAATAGGATAATTTCCAATAATTTAAATAAATGTAGAGAATCCTTCAAAATAATTGCAGGAAAAATTCCAAAAATTTATTTAAGTAAATCATTAATATTAACTCTTATCGAAAAGTTTAACGATATCAATATATATATCGATAAAGGATTATAGTATTTATTTAGAAATACTTAGCAATAAGGCATACATAATAATGTATACTAAAGTTGTAATCCCAGAAGTAGCTTGAACCTGAAGTCACGCGAAATCATGTGCACCGACTCTTTGAAAAAAAATAAAACCGACAGTTATAGTTTAGGTTTTTAGAAAAAGACCTAGTTCTCTATAACTCATGGCTCTGGTACCAATCTTTAACACCCCCAAATTTACACGCAGCGGAATACATCTTTGGGTGCTAAACAATGATACAACAACACATAATTTATAAAGAACGACTCGAAAAGAGACGTTTTAGATTTATCGTTCCTAAAACATTTGTCAGAGTAGCGTAGTCCCAAGTAATCGTTACCAAAAGATAAGTTAAAACAACAAATTAGTTTGTTTTAAAAATGGAACGATAATTAAATCAAAGAGTTTGAACAACAAAAGCAGTGCACAACTTCATTCCCGTGACCTCCAAGCTTCCACTTCTTGATTACCTGAAATACATGTGAGTAAAACAATCAGCAAAAATGTTGAGTGAATCTATAGGTTTATGAAATCAATTTGAACACAAGCAAAGATTATAAGTTTGTGGCATGCTTATAAGCATCAAATAATAATTTGCATCAACAATGATAATTGTATATAGCATAAATTGCAATAAGCTCATGGAACCGAGCCCTTAGACACTCACATATCAGTCTAATAAGACGAGAGATTTATTAATTGTCGGTTACCTCCAGATTATTGGTACATTGCCGTATACCTGACTTCTCAATACAATATGCTCAAACAGTGTGGAGGTCGGGCCTAAGCTTCTATGACAAGTCCACAAAAACTGAATCGGGGCGGCTTCCCCCATAGATCTATTAATTGTACTAGCGGTTAACCCATCATAGGTTAATTAACGGTCCATAATTGAGGTTTTAACAAAGGCAATCACTTAATGCAATTTAAAGGCAACCACGGGTCCATTCATAGAGGGACAAAGCATACCATAAAAATCTTGTGTTCTAAGTTTATAAAACATGTATTCCCCCTCGCGGGTTTAAAATCATTTAATAACTAGTATAAAGCGAGGCTATAGACTCACCTTAGCCAATAGTGGTAATGAGACGATCGCCGACGATAGATGATGCCTTTCAAACACGAGAACCGCAACCTATCAAATAAGGTGCGTCCATTAATAATAGACTCGAGAAATAAACCATACATAAGAATATAAAACTCGACTCATAAAATCACGACAAATCGAGAGAAGACGATACAAGTGGTTCTATTATACTCTCCTATGTATTCATTTTATTGTTCTATGCCATTAATAAAAATCTGCCGGAACATACCGAATGTCCAAGCCGTTTTCCCATACTTAAACATATCAACTTTTTATGATACTACTCAGAGAACTCACTTACTATATGTAGAAATTCCTCCCAAGAGCCCATTAAAAGATTTTACTTCTAAAGTTCCCTGCCCGACTCATCTTTGAATCACAAAATCCGGACAGTTTAGCGACCTTGACTTACGAAACCATTTTGACCATTCTAAACAACTCCATTTATAAAACCGCCAATTGATTCTAAAAATAGACTCAAAATGCTAAACTTGGAGCCTGATAACAGCCCTTGAATCATTATGAAACTCATTTTATAGTCCCCGAGATTCGATCCAAATATTGACAACAATTTTCGGATTGTGTCGACACTCGTCTCCCGGTACACGAAAATCAAACTAGTGTATCTTCCACCTCGTTTGGAGTTGGAAGGCCTACTTTATATCAAATCGAAGCTAACGAAATTCTCTACAACATAATCCCATAATATCAACCTATTTTCAGACTTAAGATTTCCGAAAATGCCTCTAAACCTACTGCCTAAAATTGGCCATTTAAAAACCATACAAAATCAAATTTTTGATCAAAACCAACAACTTTTATCATCATTCTAACATCCTAATATCATCATAACCTAATCCTAACACTTGTATCATCATCAAAATCAAAAACCCAAAATCAAAAATATATTTTCTTTACAAAAATAGCATGATCTACACATGATTATCACTAGATAATCACATGCAACATCATCTAACAACTTTACTCACCAAGATTCTTGATCAAAATTTCAAAGTTCATGCATGTTGATGAAATTAGTACCAAAAGAATCCCCTTGAAAAATTAGGAATGGGACTAGTCTTTGTTTTGGAAGAATTAAGCTAGATAATGGAAAATTTTGATGTATATGTTTAAAGGGGTGTATGGTTTTTGGAGAAAAAGGAGATAGGAAGAAGAAATGGTGGTTTTTATTGTAATGAATTTTAAATGAAATGGTGTTAGTGGAAATATTATATATAGTGTAAGGTTAGGGTAGTTTTTGCCAATTTGTGATAGTTTTGGTCCAAAATGTAATAAAATAGTTTAAAAGGGTAGAAAATGTAAATTGTAAATTTTGAAATATTTACGAGACTCGGGTTTCGTAAAAATACTAAAAAGTTTAAACGCACACGAAAAATAATAATATAACGACTCGATACGTAATTAAAACGATATTGTCGAGAGTATTAAATATCGAAACGATTGATAATAAAATATAAAATTTTTGGCATCCGTCGGTATCGCGATCACTAGTTGTCCTCGTTACTCATCAAAATATCAAAATATAATATTCAATATCGGTTTCAACTTATACCGTTAAGCATAATAGTATTTAACGTTATAAAATACTTCAAAATAATTGAAAGTAGAATTAAATTATGACCTTATTTTTACGGGTTTTACACACGTGTTTGATAGTGAAGGTGTTCGTGTGGATCCTACTAAGATTGAGGCAATCAAAGATTGGTCAGTACCGAAGACGCCGACTGAAGTTCGCCAATTTCTTGGTTTGGCTGGATATTATAGAAGGTTTATCGAGAAGTTTTAACTAATTTCTAAGCCGTTGACCAAGCTTACTGAAAAGAATCGAGTGTTTGAATTGGGATTGGAAGAGGAATTTGCATTTAGTATGTTGAAGGATAAGTTGTGTTCTGCGTCGATATTATCATTGCCAGAAGGATCTGAGGAATTTGTAGTGTACTGTGACGCGTCTCATAAAGGATTTGGAGTTGTGTTGATGCAAAGGGAAAAAGTAATAGCATATGAATCGAGACAATTGAGGAAGCATGAAGAGAATTACACTACGCATGATTTAGAACTTGGGGCTGTGATTTTTGCTTTGAAGTTGTTGAGACACTACTTGTTTGGAACCAAGTGTGTGATTTTCACTGATCATAAGAGTCTGCAGTATATTTTGGATCAAAAGGAATTGAATATGAGGCAAAGGAGATGGGTTGAGTTGTTGAGTGATTATGACTGCGAGATTCGTTACCATCCTGGTAAAGCGAATGTGGTAGCTGATGCACTTAGTAGAAAGGAAAGAGATAAGTCTATAAGAGTTAGAGCTTTGGTAATGATGGAAAGTGGTGATTTGACAGAAGCGATATTGAGAGCCCAAACTAATGGTTTGAAGGAAGAGAATGTTGAGGCAGAAAATTTGGGTAGAATGATGAAACCATTGTTTGAAGCAAGGTCAAATGGATTGAGGTATTTTGAGAATAGGATTTGGTTACCATTGTGTCCGTCTGAGAAAGGTTCTTTAGGAGTACGAGATTTGGTGATGAATGAATCTCATAAGTCGAAGTATTCAATACATCCTGGATCGGACAAGATGTATCAAGATCTTAAGAAAGTTTATTGGTGGTCGAATATGAAGGCAGATATAGCAAAGTATGTTAATAAGTGTTTAACTTGTGTGAAAGTGAAGGCTGAACATAAGAAACCTTCTGGATTATTAGTGCAACCCGAGATTCCTGAGTGTAAATGGGAGAAGATTACAATGGATTTTGTGACAGGTTTGCCAAGGACCGATAGTGGTTGTGATATGATATGGGTGATTGTAGATAGATTGACTAAGTCTGCTCACTTTATGCCAATGAATAAGACGGATAATATGTAGAGGTTAACAACAGTGTATGTGAAGGAGATTGTTTGTCGACATGGTGTAACTCTGTCGATAATTTCTGATCGCGATAGTAGATTTACTTCAGAATTTTGGAAGTCTTTGCAGTAAGCGATGGGAACGGAGTTATGTTTGAGTACAACATATCATCCTGAAACTGATGGACAAAGTTAGAGAACGATTCAAGCGTTAGAGGATATGCTTCGTGCGTGCGTGATTGACTTTGGAAATGGTTGGGATAAGCATTTGCCATTGGTTGAATTTTCGTACAATAACAGTTATCATGCTAGTATTAAAGCCGCTCCATTTGAAGCTTTGTATGGACGTAAGTGGAGATCTCCAGTTTGTTGGAGTGAGCTAGGAGAAAGTCAATTAACTGGGCCTAAAATGATATTTGAGACGACTGAAAAGATTGTGCAAATTAAGAAGCGTTTGTTATCTGCCAGAAGTAGACAAAAGAGTTATGTTGATAACCGAAGGGAACCGTTGGAATTTGAAGTAGCAGACATGGTTATGTTGAATGTATCTCCGTGGAAAGGAGTGATTCATTTTGGAAAGAGAGGAAAGTTGAGCCCGAGATATATTGGACCAATTAAGATTATCCAAAGGATTGGATTGGTGGCTTATAAGTTAGAGTTGCCTGATGAACTTAAGGCTATTCATAATACTTTTCATGTGTCTAATCTGAAGAAGTGTTTAGCTAAAAGGGATGTGGTGATTCAATTGGAGGAAATTCAACTTGATGATAAGTTGCATTTTATAGAGGAACCTGTAGAGATTATGGATAGGGAAGTTAAGAAGTTGAAGCATAGTAGGATTCCGATTGTGAAGGTGAGATGAAACTCTAGACGTGGACCAGAGTTTACCTGGGAACGTGAGGATTTCTTTAAGGACAAGTATCCTCATTTGTTTAGGAAGGATTAAGCGCCGCGGACGTCGCTTCTTTTAAGAAAGGGGGGGATGTGACAACCCAAAACCGAGGTCATTGCTTAATCTTATTTTACGATTATTTTTTGAAATTTTTGGATGAGTTTGAATGATAATTATTTTTGGAGGTTTAAGTCTAAACCGATGTTGGAAGGTTTATATTTAATATTTAATAAGTATAAGGAGTATTAGCAAGCGTGATGTTGATGGATGCCAAATATTTTACGTTTTATTGTCGGTTGTTCGATTTTTGTCATTTTTGATGTTTTATTTTAAATGACGTGTTAAGTCTAGTCGGGAGTCGATATTATTATATTTGAGGTACGTTTTAAATTTTTAAAAGTATCTTTATGAAACCTGAGCCCCGTAAATATTTTCAAAATTGACTAATTGTTATTTCTCGCTTTTTAGCTAACTATTTTTATTTTGAGCCATAACTATTGCAAAATTACAACATTGGTCCCTCAACCACTATATATAAACTAAAATTTTTACACCAAACACTTCATTTCCCACTCACATTTTTCTTCTTTTCTCTCTCTCTTTTCTTCTTGTTGCCGTGAACCCCCAACCCACCAAAACACACACTTTTTCAATTTTTGCTCCATTTTAAGGATGATCTAAGCTAAAACAACAAAAGACCCTATCTTAGAATTTCACAAGGATCATTTTGGTGTAAGAATTTCATACATGCAAGACATTTTATTTTTTTCATGTTGGTAGGTGAAAGCCATGATCATGCATGTTGTTTTTGGCATGATCCATGGTGTTCTTGCTAAAAATCTTGTTAAAAACTTGATTTTGATTCAAAGTTTTTAATTCTTATAATTATTTGAATGTTATGGTTGATATATGTTTCTGTTAGGGTATTGGGATGAACATTTTCATGGTTGGTTTTGGTCAAAAATATGATTTTATACAAGTTTTTGATAGTCATTTTATAACAGTAAGTAAACAGTAAATTCGGGATTTTTATGTCTTGATAATAGCTTAACTTATAGCCTATGGTTATAGATAATTTGATTAGCTTCGATTTGATATAAAGTAGAGCTTCTAGCTCCAAACGAGCGCGAAGTTATGATGTTTTGATTATTCGTGTACCGGGAGACGAGTATCGGCACTACATATAGTTGTTGTCGATATTTGAATCGAATCTCGGAGACTATAAATTGAAGTTTTGAAATGTGTAACCTACTGATAATGAAGTGTGAACCTTATAGGGTGAGTTTACTTTAAAACCCGAGTGTTAGTTTTGTAAACGGGGTCGTTTAAAGAAGTTAAAACTGTTGTATGAAAAATAACGTAAATCTGTCCGGATTTTGTAGTTTAGAAATAAGTCGGGTAAAGGACTCTAAAAGTAATTTCATTTGATAAACATGTAGGAGGACTTTCTATATATAGTAATTTAGTTTATCGAGTCGTTTCATAAACGGTTGACGAGTTTAAAAGGGGTAAATAAGCTAGTACATGTAATATGTGTCGGCGGACTTTGTTAAAAGTGTAAAATGGTAAAGTAAATGTGTAGAAAAGTATAATGAAGTTATTTATATCGTTTTCTCTCGAGTTTATCGTGATTTTATGAGTTTGAATTTGATGTTTTTATGTATGATTTATTTCTCAAGTCATTATTAATGAACGCGCCTTATTTGATAGGTAGCAGTTCTCGTGTTTGAAAGGCAACCATTATCATCGACGATCATCTCGCTAGATCTCTTATACTAAAGTGAGTCTGTAGCCTCGCTTTATATGCTAGTTACTAAATTTTTTATTACCCGCGAGGGGGATACATGCTATTTGAAAATAAATGAACACAAGTCATGAGTAATTGTTAGACCCGAATGTTTCCTAAGTTGTTTACATTGTATTGAGTACCTTGTTGCTAAAGACCCTAAATTCATGAGCCGTTAACTATCTTCTGACTTGATGTTGTGAGTCGGGAATAGCCGCTTATTCTAATGATAGTACTATTGGGTTGACCACCCTATCTGAGACTAGGGCATTATACTGAGTAACCTCTGGGAAGGATAATTTACGGGAATAAGAATGTACCCTAGAGGGGCGATGGTTTTATTCTAGTCATGCCAGCATTTGGCGTGGGTGATTGTTTGGTTAAGGGGTAGGTGTCATGAGCTTAAATACAATGTTTATTATTATTGCCTTGAATATAGATTGTGTGTACGACAATTCTATAAGTGATTATGATTGATTTTCTTCTTGTGTTCAAATGTGATTTGATAAACCTATAGACTCGTTCAACATTATTGTTGACTCGTTTTAGCATGTGTTTCAGGTAATATGAAGTGATGGAGAATGGAGCTTTGCTCTGGAGGTTGTGGCTTGGCTTTTGGACGAATGTTGGTCTAAAAACTATTTCTATCCTTTACTGTTGAACAATTTATTTTATGCTTGTGTACTGTACTAAACTTGTTGGTTGTTGGTCGAGATCCATGGGGACTAAACACTTTAATCTGGTGTCGTTTTAGTACAAATATGGGATGAATTTTAGACCTATTATGAAAATCTTGTTTATATTTTATGTGTAAACCACTCTCTTTTGAGTCGTTCAATATACCTTGTGTGATGATGCTTGTGTCTAGCACCCAATTGTGTATTTCCGCTGCGCAATGTAAATTGGGGGTGTTAGACTAGAACTCCAAGAAAAGGAATTTATTCCTCCACCTAGAGTGCTTTCCCTTGTTGAGGAATATCAACAGAAGGTAACTGATCTTGAACAATGGAAAGCAGCCAACCCTTTTCTTTTGTTAAGGGTGGAATGCTTAGTGAGAGTCCATTTGTACCCACACCCATTATTGTGACCAACCCCACCACTGGAAAACCAATTGACCTTGGCTCTACAACTAAAAGCAAATCTAGTGTTAAATATGCTGAAATGTATAGGAAACGTAGATCACCACAAAGCCAAGCTAGTGTTAATGGGACAGGGTTATTTCAATCTAGACCTAAGGTTATGTCTAGAAAGGCTTGTTACACATGTGGAAGTTTTTCTCATCTGGCCTACAAGTGTGTCAGCAGCTCTAAATCTACCGCTGACAATAGGTCAACCATGGTCAAACCCAGACCTTTTGTCCAAACAAGTCCCCAGGCCACTAGACCAGCTCCCTTGTTTTCTAGAGGGACTAATACTCATGGACAAAGGCCCTTTCAAAAGACCAACACTTGATCTAACAGACAATGGGTTCCTGTAGCAAACCCAAATATAGACGCTGACAGGAACAAATTGGTCACTGACAAGACAAAATCAGCCGCTGACAGATATAGGTTTGGCATGAAAATGCCACAACTGGCTTCTATTAGACCTCATGTTAGACCAAGCAATAGGTATTTACAACCTAAGGGAAAGGGATCTAAAGCTTCATCTAATTTGACATAGAGACCTAAACAAGACCAAAACCCTAGTTCAGATAGAATTTCTATGACCTGCAACAGATTTAATTATCTTTCAAAGGTCATTACTAAACCAATTGGGGTAAATTGGGTGTTCAGGCCACAAAGGGATGAACAGGGGGTTATTACAAGGAATAATTCAGTTCTTGTTATACAACCACATAAATCCAAGTCTGCAAAGGCTTGGGTTCCCAAAGAAAACTAATTTGTTTTCTTTATGTGCAAGGCATTCAAGAACAGTTCAATGATCATCGATATTGGGAAAATGGATGCTCTAGGCACATGACGGGGAAGGAAGATTATTAGACAGACTTTATCCCCATTAAAGATGGTGACAAAGTGTAGTTTGGTGGAGGCTATGGAAATATCTCTGGCAAAGGCACTCTTATCACCAACAACTTACGTTTTGAAGATGTTTTCTGGTAAAGGTACTTGATTATAACTTGTTTAGTGAGTCACAAGTTTGTGACAATAAAAATAAAGTTCTTTTTACTAATACTGAATGCTTGGTGTTGAGTAAGGATTTTAAGATTTCTGATGAGAGGTTTATTGAGTATAGAATACCTAGGCATAAGGACATTTATAATGTTAATCCAAAAGGAATTAAGATGAACAAAAATCTGTCATGTCTTTATGCTAAAGCGTCAGTAGATGAGAGTAATTTATGGCACAGAAGGTTAGGACACATTAACTTTAAGAAAATTAATAGACTTGTGAGACATGATCTCATTGATGGTTTGCCTTCAAAGGCTTTCCACAATGATCACTCTTGTGTTGCATGCCTTAAAGGCAAACAGCATAAGGTCTCCTTCAAGTCTAAAAGTGTGCATTCTAGTTCTAAACCACTTCACTTGCTACACATGGACTTTTTTGGTCCTACTAATATAGAGAGTCTAAATGGTAAATCTTTTTGCTTTGTCATTACTGATGATTATTCCAGATTTACTTGGACTTTCTTTTTAGCTTTGAAAAGTGACACTGCCAAGGTTTTGATTAACTTTATTACCCAAATAGAGAAGAAAACATGGCACTCGGTTAACATACTTAGAAGTGATAATGGTGGTGAGTTTAGAAATACTCTATTAGATACCTTTTGTGCTGATAAAGGGATTTCTAGGGAGTTTAGCATAGCTAGAACTCTACAGCAGAATGGTGTAGCTGAAAGAAAGAACAGAACTCTAATAGAATCTGCTAGGACCATGTTAGCAGATGCTAAGTTTCCCTTTGCTTTTTGGGCTGAGGTTGTGAACACGACTTGCTATGTTTAAAATAGAGCCTTGATCAACAAAATCCACAATAAGACACCTTATGAGCTATTTTGGAAAAGGAAGCCTAATATAGACTTTCTTAAACCCTTTGGATGTCATGTAGTAATATTAGATACTAGTGATGCCTTAGGAAAATTTAATGCAAAAGGTGATGAATGATATTTTGTGGGTTATTCTATGAATACCAGAGGGTACAGGGTTTACAACAAGAAGGAAAAATGCATTCTTGAAAAGGTGCATGTTAAGTTTTTAGAAAGTAAGCCTAGTGATCCTGAGAATGGACCAGATTGGTTATTTGATTTGGAACCATTATCCATCTATCACCCCCAATTTACATTGCGTAGCAAAAATACACAATTGGGTGCTAGACACAAGCATCATCACACAAGGTATATTGAATGACTCAAAAGAGAGATGTTTACACATAAATATAAACAAGATTTTCATAATAGGTCTAAAACATAATTTCATCCCATAATGTACTAAAACGACACCAGAGTAAAGTGTTTAGTCCCTATGGATCTCGACCAACAACCAACAAGTTTAGTACAGTACACAAACATTTAACAAATTGCTCAACAGTAAAAGGATAGAAATAGTTTTTAGACCAACATTCTTCCAAAATCCAAACCACAACCTCCACAGCAGAGCTCCATCTTCCATCATTTCCTATTACCTAGAACACATGCTAAAATGAGTCAACAATAATATTGAGCGAGTCTATAGGTTTATCAAATCATATTTGAACACAAGAATAAAATCAATCATAATCATTTATAGAATTGTCGTACACACAATCTATATTCAAGGCAAAACATTGTATTTAAGCTCATGACACCGACCCCTTAACCAAATAGTCACCCACGCCAAATGCCGGCATGACTAGAATAAATCCATTGCCCCTCTAGGGTATCAGTTGCTAGAATACCACATTTTTATTCCCGTAAATTATCCTTCCCAGAGGTTACTCAGCGTAATGTCCTGGTCTCAGATAGGGTGGTCAACCCAATAGTACTATCATTAGAGTAAGTTTCTATTCCTGACTCATAACATCAAGTCAGAATATAGTTAACGGCTCATGAATTTAGGGTCTTTAGCAACAAGGTACTCAATACAATGTGAACAACTTAGGCAACATTCGGGTCCAACAATTACTCTTGACTTGTGTTCATTTATTCTCAAATAGCATGTATCCCCCTCGCGGGTAATAAAACATTTAGTAGCTAGCATGAAAAGCGAGGCTACAGACTCACCGTAGTATAAGAGATCTAGCGAGATGATCGTCGATGATAGAGGATGCCTTTCAAAAACGAGAACCGCTACCTATCAAATAAGGCGCGTTCATTAATAATGACTTAATAAATAAATCATACATAACAACATCAAACTCAAACTCATAAAATCACGATAAACTCAAGAGAAAACGATACAAATAACTCTATTACACTCTTCTATACATTTACTTTACCATTTTACACTTTCAACAAGATCCGCCGACACATACTACATGTACTAGCTTATTTATCCCTTTTAGACTCGTCAAATGTTTATGAAACGACTCGAGAAACTAACTTACTATATATAGAAAGTCCTCCAACAAATTTATCAAATGAGATTACTTTTAAAGTCCTTTACCCGACTCATCTTCAAACTACAAAATCCGGACAGATTTACGTTAATAATTCATACAACCGTTTTAACTTCTTTAAACGACTCCCTTTACAAAACCGACACTTGGGTTTGAAAATAAACTCACCCTCTAGGGTTTACACTTCATTATCAGTATGTGACTCATTTCAAAACTTCAATTTATAGCCCCCGAGATTCAATCCAAATATCGACAACAACTATATGTAATGCCGATACTCGCCTCCCGGTACACGAATAATCAAAACATCATAACTTCGCGCTCGTTTGTAGCTAGAAGCTCTACCTTATATCAAATCGAATCTAATAGAATGATCTACCACCCTAGCCAATTAGTTAAACCATTATCACAACATAAAATTCTCAAAAATACAGTTTACCTACTGTTGTAAAATACCTTTCAAAAACTTTTATAAAATCATATTTTTAGCCAAAACCACTCATAATTATAATCATCCCATAACCCTAACACTAACATATATCAACTATAACATTAGAATCATCATCAAAATCAAAATTTTCAAATCAAAAATCAAGTTTTTAACAGAACTTTTAGCAAGAACATCTCTTGATCATCCCAAAAACAATATCCATGAGCATAATTCTCACCTACCAACTTGAAAAAAATAAAACTTCTTGCATGTACATAAATTTTATACCAAAATGATCTCCTTGAAATTATAAGGATGGGTCTTGTGTTGTTTTTGCTTAGATCATCTTAAAAATGGAGTAAAAATTGATCAAAGTTGGTGTTTTGGGGTGAAGGGAGGTCACGGCTAAGCAAAGAAAAAGAAGACAGAGATAAAAAGTTTTGTGTTGGTGGATTGTATGTGTTTTTGTGTGAAATATTAAGCTTATATATAGTGGTTGAGGGACCAATGTTGTAATTTGCAATAGTTATGGCTCAAAATGAAAATAGTTAGCTAAAAAGCGGGAAATAACTATTAGTCAATTTAGAAAATATTTACGGGGCTCGGATTTCATAAAGATACTTTTAAAAATTTAAAACATACCTCAAATATAATAATATCAACTCCCGACTCGACTTAACACGTCATTTAAAAGAAAACATCAAAAATGACAAACATCAAACAACCGACAATAAAACGTAAAATGTTTGGCATCTGTTAGCCTTAAAATGTGTGCGACTAACGGAATTACATTATTTTCATAGCCGGGACTTGCAGGGCCTAATATTGTCATATGTAAAGTCCAAGTCCCGGGCTATATAAACCCCTCCATACTTCCATGGAGGGGGTGAGGCTTATCATTTCCTTATTGTCTTTCTCTCTCTAGAATAAACACACTTTTATTCTTACTTGTTTCTCTCTCTACTATGGCTAAACAACACTTCTATCCTCCCCGACCTCCGGATCTTTTACCCGTGTTTATTAGTGAATCAAAGTTAACAATTGGCATCAGAGCTAACCGGGGGTGCTTCGTGTTTTTGTCTCATGTTTTGTGTTCGTGTTTGTGTGTCGGATGTATTTTGGTTTGGTACGTTTTCCATTATCACTTTTCCATTTCATTTCTTATCTGTCCATTTATTACCATTTTTTTAATTAGTAACCTGTTGTTGGTTTCATCAAATCTCTGTCCACATCTATCCTTTGTCCCATCATTCCCTTCAAAAAGTTTAATTTTTTATATATATTTCTGGGTTTTTGGTGACTGTCTTTGACGATGATCAACACAAAAAAATTACATGGTCCAGTTCCATCATTTTCGGTATCCACAAAAGTTGGTCAAAAACCTTTCACGATGGTGAGTTACGATGGTAGACTACGATGGCTATTTTTGATCGCATTGAGTGCGATGGAGGAATACGATGACTCGCCTGCGATGACTCGCCTGCGATGTCTCGCTGCGATGTCACGCTGCGATGTCACGCTGCGATGTCCCGCTGCGATGGCTTCCATCATACTGCGATGGATGTGGTACTAGACTGCGATGGGAATGCGATGGACTCAATTTTTTTATTGCGATGGGACTGCGATGGTGTCCATCAGGGTGCGATGGAACCATCGAGTTGATGTGCAATAAGACTGCGATGGACTCATTCTTTTAGACATACTTGCGTTGATTGGTTCTTTTGGTTAGACAAACAATGAGACTCGTTAACATAACTTTTATTTCTGAAAATGCTTTGACCAAACCAGGAGCTCTACTTCACTCACCGAGTCAACTCGGCAATTACCGAGTTGACCAGGTCAACTCAGTGTGTCGAGTATAACACCAAACCTCAACCACCCTTTTAACTCCTCAACACCATTCAACATCTATCAACTTAACCCATCGACACCTAATCCCCAATCTAGACCCAAATCAAACTAAAAAATTACATGATCTCAGTATTGCTTTTCTGTGTTTGAAATGTTAGTTTCAAGATCTTCATTGATCTATAACACAAAAACATTCACATCATCGATCTATATGAAGCAAGGCTTTTGTATGTATTTTCGAAACCAATTTAAGTATGAATAAGAACATGCATGCTCATATTCACTTCCTTGTTTCGATTAATAAAAATATCAAATTAAAACCGCCATGCAATCATTTAACAAACACCCACCCGAGACCTTTGGTATGATATTGAAGACTTTTCTTGCTGATTCCTTGGCGGTTTGAGTTAATCAGTATAAATAAAAGGGGGATGAAACGTTTAAGTGTTCGTTTTTGGTTGTAAGGTCTTAATCCAATCTGATATTATGGATGATTTGATTCGATGTGGTGGTTTGCTTAATAGATTATTAGCTTCGGTTTGATCTGAGTTTGAGTTAGCCAAGTAATCAGAGTTTGATAATTAAGATGGGTTTTATGATGAGATTGATTTTTGGTTGTGGTGGATTAGTAAGATGGGGGCTGAGATGATAGTTTTGATATATTAAGATGGAGAGATGAGGAGTTGGGGGCGGAGAGTACGATGGAAGATATTGGAGGCGGAAGAAACAAGGAGATGTGATTAGGATTTGAGTTTCTATGAGAAAATTTAGGGGAACCAACCCTTTTAATCCCTCTCTCAGTTTTGATTGGACCGGGTTTCACATAACAATCAATCTTACTCGTATGGCCCAGTATAACCCACACACAAGGTTGATTGAGTATTAACGTTAACGTGGGCCGTGTAACCAAATTGATTGATGGATACTACTATGTGCTAATTTGGACATGAAAATGGTTGTGTAGCCGGCTCCCTATAATCTAGCTATCATGTTATGTGATTTGGATTATTGGATGTGCGGATAATAGGTATATGGTGATTACGGGTTCTTCCGATTAAAGAAAACCTTCGTTTTGAACCTATATTCTTCGGAAATTTTTTTTCGACGACCTCACCGCGGAGGTCGATCCGTGCATCAGTTGGGTATATGATTGATTTGGGCTTTAAAAATCAAATTAGCTAGACGACGTTGAGGACTTCTCATTCTCTATTCATCGTTGGTTCCATAGTTAACGACACTCAATCAAACTCAACAAACACAACTGAACATAACAAACACGACAAAAACAAACAAACACCAAAACGATCTTTTAAGATTCACTGAAATTGTCAAAAACGGCTAGTATTCGGGCAAAGTAATGTCAAGTGATTACGAAGTGGATTTGGTATTTATTATTTGAAGGTGAATTGGAATATCACGAAGGCATCTACTCAATTCATCATCGAGCCTTTTCACCCCCTCTATCGATTGATGATTCGCTTCAGCATTTATGATTGAGACTTGATTTATCTAGTTTCCACTGTCAAGGGGTGGATGGTCGACGACATGGACAACTATCACTTAAGGAGTTAAGTTGTAGTGCTCAGTGTCACACTCACTTGTAGTTGTGGATACTTCAAGAGGTGTTTTACATCTTATACTTCTCTCTTCTTTTATGTATAAGGTACTAAGAGACGTTTCTCTGCACCGTTCGTCAATCATCAACAGTGCTAAGCGTAAGTAACAAATTTGGGAGATTGTACTTCAGTTTCAAGTTTGGAATATCAGGTTTACTTCACCAGTGGTCACTACAGATAGCCGAAAGAATACGAGGTCGGTAAGTTTAGCCAGAGAGTACAAGAGTAGAGATGTGGTCAGCAAACAATTCTCACGAGCAACTTGAGCTACAAAATGTCAACAAAGATTTCTACTTCAGACACGAACATCTCGCGATTCTGATTGTACTTGTCAAATGATGCTCCCGAGTGTTCCTAACCACCATACTTTTGACAAGAACATCTCACGATTCTATACGTACACAACAGATGATGCTTTCGAGTGTTCTTAACCTTCTTACTCCTGATAAGAACATCTCGCGATTCTGAGCGTACACGTCAGATGATGCTTCTGAGTGTTCGTCACCATCATACTTTCGACAAGAACATCTCGCGATTTTGACCATACAAGTCAAATGATGCTTCCGAGAGTTCGTAACCATCATGGGGGAAGATCGTGTACTTTTGGGTACTTAGTTCAACTTCCAGGGGGAAGTATTCTACAAGCGTGAGAAGATTTGTTGCTGATTTCTTACATGTTCCCCCAAACACATAATCATGAAGACCAAAAATGTCAAGGTAGCAGTTACTTGGTGTGGTTTGCTTCTTCTTCAACAAAATTCCGCTGTGCACTTTAAATGTCAAAGATAGAAGATTGCTCAAGCTACAGGTTCTGCTCAAGACAGGGATATTGGTTTGGGGGGAAGCTGATTCAGAAGCTTCGTCAAAAGAAGTCTATGAAGAAATCTTTTCAAGACATGCGGTATGAATTGGAGGGAAGTTAATCCAGTTCATACATGATACAATGGTTCCTCAACAAGCAAAGACAAAGAGGATTCAAACTGGGGTATAAGTTTTTCTAGAAGACTTGAAGACAACGGTGTCATCCTCAACATTGGAAGAAAACTTAATATTGTCATATTTTTGTTGTATTTCCATTTGTTAGGAACATTGTAAGTAATTCCGTATGTCACCACATTGGGGGAAGATTGTTAGCCTTAAAATGTGTGCGACTAACGGAATTGCATTAGTTTCATAGCCGGGACTTGCAGGGACTAATATTGTCATATGTAAAGTCCAAGTCCCGGTCTATATAAACCCCTCCATACTTCCATGGAGGGGTGAGGCTTATCATTTCCTTCTTGTCTTTCTCTCTCTAGAATAAGCACACTTTTATTCTTACTTGTTTCACTCTCTACCATGGCTAAACAACACTTCTATCCTCCCCGACCTCCGGATCTTTTACCCGTGTTTATTAGTGAATCAAAGTTAACAACATCCATCGACATCACGCTTGCTAATACTCCTTATACTTATTAAATATTAAATATAAGCCTTCCAACATCGGTTTAAACTTAAACCTCCAAAAATAAATATCGTTCAAACTCATCCAAAAATTTCAAAAATAATCGTAAAATAAGATTAAGCAATGACCTGGGTTTTGGGTTATCACATCCCCTCCTTCTTAAAAGAAACGACGTCTGCGGCGCTTGATCCTTCCTAAAAAAATGAGGATACTTGTCCTTAAAGAAATCCTCACGTTCCCAGGTAAACTCTGGTCCACGTCTAGAGTTCCATCTCACTTTCTCAATCGGAATCCTACTACGCTTCAATTTCTTAACTTCCCTATCCATAATTTCTATAGGTACCTCTATAAAATGCAACTTATCATCAAGTTGAATTTCCTCCAATGGAATCACCACATTCCTTTCAGCTAAACATTTCTTCAGATTAGACACATGAAAAGTATTATGAATAGCCTTAAGTTCATCAGGCAATTCTAACTTTAAGCAACCAATCCAATCCTTTGGATAATCTTAAATGGTCCAAACTATCTCGGGCTCAACTTTCCTCTCTTTCCAAAACGAATCACTCCTTTCCATGGAGATACCTTTAACATAACCATGTCTCCTACTTAAAATTCCAACGGTTTCCTTCGGTTATCAGCATAACTCTTTTGTCTACTTCTGGCAGATAACAAACGCTTCTTAGTTTGCACAATCTTTTCAGTCGTCTCAAATATCATTTTAGGTCCAGTCAATTGACTTTCTCCTACTTCACTCCAACACACTAGAGATCTACACTTACGTCCATACAAAGCTTCAAATGGTGCGACTTTAATACTAGCATGATAACTGTTATTGTACGAAAATTCAACAAATAGCAAATGCTTATCCCACCCATTTCTAAAGTCAATCACACACGCACGAAGCATATCCTATAACATTTGAATCGTTCTTTCACTTTGTCCATCAGTTTCCGGATGATATGTTGTACTCAAACATAACTCCGTTCCCATCGCTTTCTTCAAAGATTTCCAAAATTCTGAAGTAAACCTACTATCACGATCAGAAATTATCAACAAAGGCACACCATGTCGACAAACAATCTCCTTCACGTACACTGTTGTTAACCTCTCCATACTATCCGTCTTCTTCATTGGCAAAAAGTGAGCAGACTTAGTCAATTTATCTACAATCACCCATATCATATCACAACCACTAGCAGTCCTTGGCAATCCTGTCACAAAATCCATAGTAATCTTCTCCCATTTCCACTCAGGAATCTCAGGTTGCACTAATAATCCAGACGGTTTCTTATGTTCAGCCTTCACCTTCGCACAAGTTAAACACTTATTAACATACTGTGCTATATCTGCCTTCATATCCGGCCACCAATAAACTTTCTTAAGATCTTGATACATCTTGTCCGATACAGGATGTATTGAATACTTCGACTTATGAGATTCATTCATCACCAAATCTCGCACTCCTAAAGAACCTTCCTCAGAAGGACACAATGGTAACCAAATCCTATTCTCAAAATACCTCAATCCATTTTACCTTACTTCAAACAAAGGTTTCAACATTCTACCCAAATTTTCTGCCTCAATATTCTCTTCCTTCAAACCATTAGCTTGGGCTTTCAATATCGCTTCTGTCAAATCAACACTTTCCATTATTGCCAAAGCTCTAACTCTTATAGGCTTATCTCTTTCCTTTCTACTAAGTGCATCAGCTACCACATTCGCTTTACCAGGATGGTAACGAATCTCGCAGTCATAATCACTCAGCAACTCAATCCATCTCCTTTACCTCATATTCAATTCCTTTTGATCCAAAATATATTGCAGAATCTTATGATTAGTAAAAACCACACACTTGGTTCCATACAAGTAGTGTCTCCACAGCTTCAAAGCGAAAATCACAGCCCCAAGTTCTAAATCATGAGTAGTGTAATTCTCTTTCATGCTTCCTCAATTGTCTCGATGCATATGCTATCACTTTCTCCCTTTGCATCAACACAGCTCCAAATCCTTTATGAGACGCGTCACAATACACTACAAAATCCTCAGATCCCTCTGTCAAAGACAAAATCGGCGCATAACACAACTTATCCTTCAACGTACTAATTCCAGATTCCTATTTCAATCCCCATTCAAACACTTGATTCTTTTCCGTAAGCTTAGTCAACGGCTCAGCAATTAGTGAAAACATCTCGATAAACCTTCTATAATACCCAGCTAGACCAAGAAATTGGCGAAATTCAGTCGGCGTCGTTGGCACTGACCAATCCTTGATTGCCTCAATCTTAGCAGGATCCACACGAACACCTTCACTATCAATCACGTGCCCCAGAAATTGCACTGATTTCAACCAAAATTCACACTTAGAGAACTTCGCATACAGCTTCTCTTTCTTCAACAATTCCAAAATTGTTCTCAAATGCTTCGCATGTTCTTCTTCACTCTTGGAGTAAATGAGAATATCGTCAATGAATACGATAACAAACTCATCCAAATACGGCTTGCATACACGATTCATTAGATCCATGAATACAGCAGGCGCATTCGTTAACCCAAAAGGCATCACTTGAAATTCAAAATGTCCATATCGAGTACGGAAAGCTGTTATAGGAATATCTTCTTCTCTAACTCTTAGTTGATGATACCCAGACCTCAAATCGATCTTCGAGTATACACTTGAGCCTTGCAACTGATCAAACAAATCATCAATCCTCGGCAATGGATACCGATTCTTGACATTAAATTTGTTAAGCTCTCGATAATCAATACACATTCTAAAAGAACCATCTTTCTTCCTAACAAACAAAACAGGAGCACCCCACGGCGAAGAACTCGGTCTAATAAATCCCTTATCCATCAATTCCGTCAATTGATCAGATAATTATTTCATCTCAGATGGAGCTAAACGATACGGTGCACGAGCAACAGGCACAGCTCCCGGTACTAAATCAATACGAAACTCCACTTCACGATGCGGCGGTAATCCTGGCAAATCTTCAGGGAAAACCTCAGGATACTCTCTAATCACAGGCACATCCTCCTATTTCCTTTCATTCACACAATCATTACTTATCTGTGCAAGAAACACATCACAACCTGCTTCTATATACCCCATCATCTTCAAACAATAAACAACTCTCAAACGAGAAGTACATTCATCACCTTTCACAGTCAATACCCTATTCCTTAGCGGTATCTGGACTAATCTCTCTCCACAAACAACCACTGCACCATTACCAACTAACCAGTCCATTCCAACAATCAGTATAGAACTAGTGATTACAACCTTACCATCAGCTAACTCCACCTTATAACTAGTTGTCAATCTCACTGGTACTCAATCAAATAGCTGAGTGAATCTAACATCTACGAAACTTCTATCGAATCCAGAATCAAATAACACACTAGCATAACAAGCATCAAGTAAGAACGTACCAGTCACCACATTCGGCCTTTGAGGGTTGTCAGCATCTCCCACGGCATAGGCTGGAGCAGCAGTCCCAGCAGCAACAGCAGCAACATTGCCTCCTTGTCGTATGCCAACCCTTGGACAGTTCCCTTGCTTATGTCCACGGCCTCCACATCCAGAACAATTAACTACCTTAACAACATTGGCTCCAGTGGCCACACCCTTGTTTCTATAATCTGCCATCTTATGTCCGACCTTCCCACACTTGTTGCAAGCAGGTGGACAATTTCCAACATGATACATATTACATCGACCACATTTCGGATTCACCTTGTTACCTTGATTTCCAGTGGCAGCACGAACACCATCATTCCTTCTCAAATTATATTGCTGATTCCTATCGGTCCTTGGTTATTGTTATTACAATAACCACAACGATTCTGTCCTTGGTTTGAGTGTGCAGCTTCCCACTTTCTCTTATTCCCCTCAGCAATACTATCCTTTTGATCCTGCAGCTTTACATCCATTAAAGCATGAGCCATCTGAACAGCTTCATCAAATGACTTGGGTTTCGACGAAGTAGTCTCTCCCTTGATATTGCTAGATAAACCTCTGATATACTGCTTCATCTTCTTACGGTCATCAACAAAAGCATCAGGACACAATAAACATAAATCAGAGAATCTCCTTGTATAAGCCACAATATCATTGTTTCTCAGCACTAAATGCCTCAACTCATCCTCCAACTGACCTAACTCTTCCTCAGGACAAAACTTAGCAGTTAACAGTCTCTTGGTCACAGTCCATGTTCTAGCATTAGCTTCAACCAATCCCACATTAGCTACCTAACTATTCCACCAGCTTAATGCATCATCCTGAAAAGTAGCTGCATCAAATTTCATCTTACTAGCTTCTGAACATCCACTGATTTCAAAAGTACTTTCAATCTTCTCAATCCACCTCCTTAATTCCAAAGCACCACTAGTACCACGAAATTGGGTAGATCCACATTTCATGAAACTAGCATAAGAACAATCCTTCTGAATTTGCTGAACAGCATCATTACCTCAAACTTGTCGCGTAGCATTTCCTCCCGCTGGTTCATCAGTATTACCTACAACTGGATTTGCAGCATTCCCTCCAACCTGACTAGCAACATTCCTATTCTTAGTCTCTTGGTTCCTCGCAGCACGTTCAGCTTCCAGAGCTCTAGCAATAGCTTGCTCAATCATGATATTAACAGTAGCAGTTGTCAATTTAGGCAGCATGTTTTCGGAAACTAACCAAACAACAATTTAGTAAAGTCAGAAAAATGCCTCACAACTCCTTCTTCCCTGAGATGACACAGAAAAAAAAGAACAAGTAAGTATTCATATCAAGATAAGAAGAAGGATTTCTCTATCAAGATGTAAAATGGATTCTACATGCACCAACAACACAGTCCACAATGAATCATTAACCAATTCACAAAAGAACTAATAAGACAAATCATAAGTCATGAAGGTAATTTGGATTGCATTGGAAAATTTCCACAAAATTATGACAAGTAATGTCACTACAACCCTTCATCACGATAAACTTAAAAGTCATTAAGTTTCATCATAAACTACAATACCAGTCTACATAAGTTCTATTACAAAAAGGCTAATAAAAACAACACAAAAGAACTAAACATCTGATCCCCGCAGCTTCTTGTACATCGGCTCATCATCACTGCTGCTATCATCTTCCTCAGAATCTTCCTCCATTTTTTCCTTTCCCTTTCGACTTCCTCCTTCACTTGGCTTCACCAACACCTCAGCTTTAACCTGACTTGGCACATCACGAATCACTACACCTCGACTAGGAAAAGATCTCATCGACATATCCCACACATTCAACCTTGCATTCCTTTCTTGCTCCTCACGAGACCTTTCAATTTGCCCACTCAAATTCAACACCATTGATCTTAACCTAACAACTTCATCCATTTCCCTTGCTCTAACAAACTCTGATCTCCTCACACTATTAACAAACCTGTCAACCCTCTTCTCATTCTGCTCAAACCTTCTAATCACACGGGTTTCAACTAAATACCTTTCATACAAAGATCTATCAAACTTCTTGAGAAACCAGAAAATATCATCATAAGACCTAGGACCTAGACAATAAACCTTAGATATACCATCATGAATAGATCGAGCACTAGCAGCATTTCTTGACTCAACAGGAACATCACCCCTAGCAAATGTCATCCCAGGCAAACTGCTCATACAACAGGTCGCTGACAGTCCGGAACAATTTGTGGCACAACATTAACTCTTGGAACATAACTACTTTGAATCACTTCAGGCTCGGTCTGTCCAACTGCAGTAGGATCAATTCCATCATCTAAATACTCATAAGGCTCCTCATCGTCACTAGCACCAAAGTTATCTACTTCCTCACCGTCTAATACATCTGTCATGTCGATCCATCCATCCTCGCGAGGTACACCAGCCATTTTCTACAATTATAAGGGTTCAAGGACACTTAAGGTCATTGTTAACAAAACAAAAATTAGTATGCAATACTTATGCAAATGTTATACGTAATCCATGCTATGCAACACAATGTAAATGATGTTTATGCAATGCTCGCAAAAAAAATATGATACTGACAAGCACTCAACGTACTTCCAATAATTCCAATACAATATCGTAGTATTTACTTAATAAATACTCGGGAAATAACTTCAGTTATGAGGGATACATCTATAATACAAAACAAAACTAAAAGTGATCTTACCGGAGCGTTGTAGAGGAGTTGTGTGCTTTTGACGAATAAATACTTTTGACACCAAAGTAATAGCTTAGAACAATTTTCAAAATCGACCCAGTTCTCTATAACTTGTAGCTCTGATTACCAATCTCTATCACCCCCAATTTACATTGCGCAACGGAAATACACAATTGGGTGCTAGACACAAGCATCATCACACAAGGTATATTGAATGACTCAAAAGAGAGACGTTTACACATAAATATAAACAAGATTTTCATAATAGGTCTAAAACATAATTTCATCCCATAATGTACTAAAACGACACCAGAGTAAAGTGTTTAGTCCCTGTGGATCTCGACCAACAACCAACAAGTTTAGTACAGTACACAAACATTTAACAAATTGTTCAACAGTAAAAGGATAGAAATAGTTTTTAGACCAACATTCTTCCAAAACCCAAACCACAACCTCCACAGCAGAGCTCCATCTTCCATCACTTCCTATTACCTGAAACACATGCTAAAACGAGTCAACAATAATGTTGAGCGAGTCTATAGCTTTATCAAATCACATTTGAACACAGGAAGAAAATCAATCATAATCATTTATAGAATTATCGTACACACAATTTATATTCAAGGCAAAACATTGTGTTTAAGCTCATGACACCGACCCCTTAACCAAATAGTCATCCACGCCAAATGCCGGCATGAGTAGAATAAAACCATTGCCTCTCTAGGGTATCAGTTGCTAGAATACCACATTCTTATTCCCGTAAATTATCCTTCCAAGAGGTTACTCAGCGTAATGCCCTGGTCTCAAATAGGGTGGTCAAACCAATAGTACTATCATTAGAATAAGCGGCTATTACCGACTCACAACATCAAGTCGAATATAGTTAACGGCTCATGAATTTAGGATCTTTAGCAACAAGGTACTCAATACAATGTAAACAACTTAGGCAACATTCGGGTCCAACAATTACTCATGACTTGTGTTTATTTATTTCCAAATAGCATGTATCCTCCACGCGGGTAATAAAAAATTTAGTAGCTAGCATGAAAAGCGAGGCTATAGACTCACCTTAGTATAAGAGATCTAGCGAGATGATCGTTGATGATAGAGGATGCCTTTAAAACACGAGAACCACTACCTATCAAATAAGGCGCGTTCATTAATAATGACTCGAGAAATAAATCATACATAACAACATCAAACTCAAACTCATAAAATCACAATAAACTCAAGAGAAAACGATACAAATAACTCTATTACACTCTTCTATACATTTACTTTACCATTTTACACTTTCAACAAAATCCGTCGACACATACTACATGTACTAGCTTATTTATCCCTTTTAGACAAATGTTTATGAAACGACTCGAGAAACTAACTTACTATATATAGAAAGTCCTCCAACAAATTTATCAAATGAGACTACTTTTAAAGTCCTTTACCCGACTCATCTTCAAACTACAAAATCCGGACAGATTTACGTTAATAATTCATACAACCGTTTTAACTTCTATAAACGACTCCCTTTACAAAACCCACACTTGGCATTGAAAATAAACTCACCCTCTAGGTTTTACACTTCATTATCAGTATGTGACTCATTTCAAAACTTCAATTTATAGTCCCTGATATTCCATCCAAATATCGACAACAACTATATGTAATGCCGATACTCGCCTCCTGGTACATGAATAATCAAAACATCATAACTTCGCGCTCGTTTGGAGCTAGAAGCTCTACCTTATATCAAATCGAAACTAATCGAATGCTCTACAATCCTAGGTGATTAGTTAAACCATTATCACAACATAAAATTCTCAAAAATACAGTTTACCTACTGTTGTAAAATACCTTTCAAAAACTTGTATAAAATCATATTTTTAGCCAAAACCAATCATAGTTACGATCATCCCATAACCCTAACACTAACATATATCAGCTATAACATTAGAATTATCATCAAAATCAAAACCTTCAAATCAAAATCAAGTTTTTAACAAAACTTTTAGCAAGAACATCTCTTGATCATCCCAAAAATAACATGCATGAGCATAATTCTCACCTACCAACTTGAAAAAAATAAAACTTCTTGCATGTACATAAATTTTATACCAAAATGATCTCCTTGCAATTATAAGGATGAGTCTTGTGTTGTTTTTGCTTAGATCATCTTAAAAATGGAGTAAAAATTGATCAAAGTGGGTGTTTTGGGGTAAAGGGATGTCACGGCTAAGCAAAGAAGAAGAAGAGAGAGAAAAAGTTTTGTGTTGGTGGATTGTATGTGTTTGTGTGTGAAATTTTAAGCTTATATATAGTGGTTGAGGTACCAATGTTGTAATTTTGCAATAGTTATGGCTCAAAATGAAAATAGTTAGCTAAAAAGCGAAAAATAACTGTTAGTCAATTTTGAAAATATTTACGGGGCTCGGGTTTCATAAAGATACTTTTTAAAATTTAAAACGTACCTCAAAGATAATAATATCGACTCCCAACTCGACTTAACACGTCATTTAAAAGAAAACATCAAAAATGACAAACATCAAACAACCGGCAATAAAACGTAAAATATTTGGCATCAATCGACATCACATTTGCTAATACTCCTTATACTTATTAAATATTAAATATAAGCCTTCCAACATCGGTTTAAACTTAACCCTCCAAAAATAAATATCGTTCAAACTCATCCAAAAATTTCAAAAATAATCGTAAAATAAGATTAAGCAATGACCTCGGTTTCGGGTTATCACAATCCATGACCTTAAATTATATGCATGTTACTAGTCAAGACATTGTGGAGAAGGATCCAAATGTTTTGGAAGAACCTATTGTTGAGATTTCAGGTACACAGGTTGCTAAAGAAGAAGGATCACATGTAGTTGAGCCAACCCCCATATTTGATTATGTCACCATACCTATATGGACTGATGGGTTTGTGTAAGCATCTACTGCTGCTGGAAAGGAGGAAGAAGAGCCACAAGAAAAACCAGTTCATGAATCAATGCATGCATCTTCATCCGCTGACAAAGCCAATTCAGACACTGACACGTTGAATTCATACGTTGACAGTCTGTTTAGAAATTTATTTTCTTCCTCCAACAGAAATATTTTTGAACATGTTGAAGACCCCATACCCAAAGAAGATGTTAGTATACCTTCAAGTGGGGATGGGAGTAGCAATGAAGATGATATTGGCAACATCGAATGCACTATACATGACAACTCACTATTTAGGGGAGGAATACTTACAAAGGTGGCCAAAGATCATCCTCCTTACCAAATAATTGGTGATATTCAGACTCCAGTCCAAACAAGAAGGACTCACCAGACTCAAGGTGGATTCATTGCTAATATTCACAAGAAGGATGATACCCCTCTTGTGCAAGCATGTTTGTTTTCTTGTTTTCTGTCACAAAAGGAACCCAAGAAGATTTTTGAAGCTCTTAAAGAACCAAGTTGGGTTGAAGCAATGCAGGATGAGCTTCACCAGGTTGTAATTCAAGATGTTTGGGAGCTAGTGGATTGTCCAAGGTATGTCAGAGCTATTGGGACACATTGGGTTCTAAGGAATAAAAAGGATGAAAGAGGGATTGTGGTCAGAAACAAAGCATGTTTAGTTGCTCAGGGCTATACACAAGAAGAAGGGATAGACTATGAAGAGGTTTTTGCACATGTTGCAAGAATTGAAGCAATAAGGATTTTCCTTGTAAAACCCGCATGCTTTTACCATGAATAGTACCCTTACGATCGTACGTACATGATTAGAACTTTCCTTTTATAGCACATTTACGTTTCACGAACAAGAATTACAAGTATTACGTACGTGTTATAACACGATAAGTATTTATTACGTATTAACACACGATAATTATTTCAATAATAATTATAATCTCGAACATACGAACATGAAATCATGAACTTAAATTAATCACGAGCTAATATTACGTATGTATGTATATTTATTACGATCACGAATAAATATAATAAGACACGAACGATAACTATTTTAATCACGTAAACACGACACGAGAACACGTAAATAATTAGAACACGGGAAAAACAACGAGTTTCCCCTTTGGGGGGGCCACATACCATGAAATTAGGAAAAGGAAGGGGCCAAGCCCACTTTTGATTTAACTAAAATAAGGAAAAAGGGAAACATAGTTTCATTTTACAAGATTTCACAAAATATTAAAAACCCTAGCCCCTTTTTCCTCTCCCTCTTTGGCCGTCGGGTATAAAACCACCAAGGGTGGTTGTTTGTTGATTTTTGGTGATTCAATTCAAGAGATAGTCGTTGTGTTATCATCCTTCTTTGATTCACGTGATCGGTATAAACCCTAACCTCTTTTCTTTTATGTTTTGATTATTTATCACATAAAATCATGAATGTTTTAATAAACTAATTAAAAACAAGATATAACATGCTATTGAATCATGGAGTTTAAATCAATTTAGGGTTAAGGGGTGTTTTGTTTGTGGCCGACGCCTAACCAAGCCCCAAGAGGCGTCTCGGCTTGGCTTAAACTCACACCACCGAGACCTTAAGGTCTCGGTTTGGTGGTGGTGGTGTCACGGCAGCAACAAGGACAAGGGAAACCCCGACTTACGTCAGGGTATGGTGGTGTTTACGGGTCCGGTTCATGGGTTTAAAACACGGGTCCGGTTCACACATGTTTTGAATAATACACGGTCCGGTTCATGAGTTATTCTTTTCAAGGTTTAATATTTTTTACAAGTTATATTATTTTTGCAAGATTTAAATTAAATTAAATAAAAGCATGAACATGATTAATTTAATTTACATGACTTAGGTTATTAATTTTATTATTAACACATGAATTTTAACCTAAGTATTTTATCTTTTAATTAGACTATATAAATAATAAATTATTAAAACCATGACTTATAATTAATTAATTTACATGACTTAGGTTATATTATTTATAGATAATAATGCATGTTTTAACTTAAGTATTTATTTTACCTTTATTTAATTAAATCATGTTATATTTAATTAAATACTTTAACCTATAGTTTATTTAATTTACATGAAATAATTAATAAACTATACTATATAATAACATGACTTAGAATATTAATCAGTAGACACTTAAGCTTATATAATTAGCTTAATTATCCAGCTTATATCTAATTATGGAAACTTTCTATTTTTAGAAACTTATTTAAATAAGGCAACTAATCTATTTATGGAAACTTTCTATTTTTAGAAACTTATCTATTTTAAGCAGTAATTCTATTTTTGGAAACATTCTACTTTTGGAAACTTTCTATTTTTGGAAACTTTCTATTTTTTAAAACTTTCTATTTTTGGTAACTTTCTATTTTTGGAAACTTTCTATTTTAGGAAACCTGCTTTTTTTAGAAAGTTACTTATTATTACACAACAAGTATAATAATACATGAAATACAAGTAATATTTAATCGGAATAGACAGAATACATGATAAACACAGTATAAAGCTTAAATCAGTAAAACATGACATGAACATATGAAACAAGCTAAGACGTGATATAAAACAAGTTACGTACTCAGTAATCAGATACTTATACACGTATGTATTTATGTAGCAGTAGTGATACCGAAGTAGGAATCTCTTCCGTTCGTCTTCTTCGTTCACTGGACATAAGGTACAGATTCTCCGTCCTTTCAGTATGGACATTCTTTCCATATTAGGATTCCCTGTATGCAGCCAATTGTTTTCCCAGTATATGTTTTATATGTTTTTGAATTGCTTATGTTTAAATTAGAATACCTAAAGCCATATACATGCATGACCAGTTTCACCTAGTTATGGAGGTACCATAACCATAACACTGGAGGCACCAGTGTTATGACTTCACCACGGCGGAGTGATAGCTCGTGGCGTCCCTTTCAGCTTTTGGCCATTTATTATATTATCAGGTGGGGCGTATGGGTGCATCCTAATTTACATGTTTTCAGCAGATTATTCAGTGTGAATGTGGTGTGTGCCTTGCATCCTTCACAAGGAGCTGATCCCTCCTACCTAAACCAGTATATTAAATTAGAGGCATCCCCTCTAATTTGCATGACGAGGTCACCCCTCCAAGTATTCATGCACGTTGATATCTCATGACCTATATTTGCTAATGGTTAACATGTTAAACAGTTTTCATAAGATAAACATAAGGCTTTTCAAACTATAAAACCATTTTTATGAACATGTTCCAGGTTTTCCAGGACTTATACATTTCCGCTGCTATTAAGTCTTTATTACGTTTCAGTCATTCATGCTATGTTTGTATATTTGTGCACTGAGCATTATGCTCAGCCGTTACTTTCTTTTCCATGTCCCAAAACGGCAGGTACCCAAGGACAGACTTGAGCATTTGGAGGACGTGCCTAGGATGGAAGCAGCCATATACTTCTTTTCCTTTTGCCTTCATATATTTATGCTTGTGTAGTCTTTGTTCTTTTTATTTACTTTATTTATGTTTTAGGCTTATGTTTGGGAACCGATGTTTGATTCCGGTTTTCCCTATGGTCATGTATGTTTTACAACATATTACCTTGCATGCTTTGATGACACGCCATAATCACGCGTGACATTCCATTTATCAAAATGGGGTGTTACAATTATGGTATCAGAGCCAAGGCTTCGACCTGTAGGCTCTAAAACTTGACATGTGACTAGTGGGTAGTCACTAGGAGCTTCCTAAGCCAACGTTTGTTATTCCACGAATTGATGTTTTCAGCACATTGTTGTTTTAACCATGATGTTTTCAGCACCTTGAGGTTTAACCTTGATGTTTTTCATCGATATTGTTTTACTAATATGGATGGAAAACCATCATTCATATTTAGTTATGTGTCATTGTTTCATGCATTATGTTCCTCGTGAACTGTGGCTATGTGGACTGAACCCCAGTAGTTCATAGCTAGTCACATAAATTTTTTTCTGATAAGTTTTGACAGATGATTTTACTTATTATGTTCATGTATCATTGTTGCAGGAATTTTGACTAAGTAATGGTTTGTACAGGACTGGCCCTATTTAGTCGCATGTGCTTTTATCGAAACTTTTAACTTTGGGACCGACCCATAGGCATCCCCTCGCGCATATAAAGGTTTGTATAAACTACATCATGTATTCATGCACTGTTTCCATGCATTAAAATTTTCTAATGATTTAGTGACATAAATTTTTTTCATGTCCCCTCATAAGTTAATATGTTTTTATGTCAGGTATGTTTTCATACTGTCATGGTTAACTTTAGTTTCATACTGATTATGTTATACAACTTCAGTTTCATCCTTCATGTTAAGTTGTTTCATGTTTCTCCATGATAATTCCGTCTTCACGTGATTATGTCTTATGTCTCCTTTGTTGTTTTGCCTTTCATGCAAGACACTATGGGAATTCATGTAAATTTTGCTTTCATGATAGTCATGGTTGGTTTTCACTAATCATGCTTTCAGGAAAATCATTGTTGAAATTCGTTTAACCACACGTTAGCATTTATCTATGCAACCAGAATGAGGTATATATTGGCATTGCCAGGTTATCATGATGGTCTTCCTAACCGTTTAATTAGTTATTTACATTTGAAATCATGTCAAATGATCGACCCTATACCGATCATTTAATTTACATTCCATGTGTACTCTATGTACCGTATCCCATATGCATACTTTCAATTTGTTGATATTCTACAAGATTGTTGATGCCGCTCATAACTTAGAGATGTTACTAAAGGTTGATGCTGCTGATGTTTGGAGACGCTATGAGATGCGGATGTTGTTCACAACCTGGAGATCCTACAAGACGAAGACAAAGGCGTTAGAGCAAAGCAATTGGACGAGAAGATGCTTTACCACCAGACGAGTTCCATCAATCATTGTCCCTAATTCTTAGTTACATGTCACACGTTATTCAGTTGTCGTTTTAGTCATATGAGTGCAAACCGGTACCAGCCGGCCACTCAGCTGAATAGTTACATGAATCACAGTCATGAGAATGACCGTCATGGAACTGACATACAAGACGATAATAACAACTATTATGACAACAACTAACCTAGAAATCTCAACCGAAGCTCCGACCGCGGACGTGATCAGAAATACAGAGGATCAGTAGTCCAACCGATCCGCCGATTCTAGCATAATAACCTAATATTTGTAGTTCAATTTGTTTCACATCTCGAGACACATGTCGAGACATCAGTCAAGACACATGTATCAAGTATACTTTATGAAGACACATGTCAAGACGCCAGTCAAGACACATGTCATGCTTATATATCCCAAGACACGAGTCAAGACACATGACCCACGTCCAATTCGGGAACATCCCTAAATATTTCAAGATACCCTCCATGGGGTATATCCATTTTGTTGTGCCATGTATTAATCAGGCCACAAGAATTTCAGTACCATCACCGGCATGTCAGTGAGATCTGTCACGTTTGCTCGATGACACCTTCATTTCTTGCACCCTATTTCATATATTTATGACCATATAGGGCGCCACCCCATATATACGAAGGTTTTCCTTCAGCCTAATGATAAAATCCAAGCTGCGAACGCATTACCTCGGACAGATGCGAGTTGAATTTAATCCTAATTATGGACTACGAACATCACACCATGCTACGATTCATGATTATGTACAGTGATGTTCAGGCACCTGAATACATGCAGCTTGATTTTCTATCAGGAAAATCTGTACAAATTATCTATGCTTACAAGCACGTGCATTGTTAGCTATTACTGTAACAATATTCTAGCTGTCAGTTAAGACACGACCACTTAATTCCTTTTACGCATAACCAGTGGATTATTCCAAAATCGTCCCATACATTCCAGAAGAACCTTCAAGGAGAAGGACGGTAATATGAGATTATGTGTCGACTACCGTCGATTTAAACAAATCACCATTCATAACCGTTATTCTCCTCCACGTATTGACAACATGACCAATCGACTTTAGGGTATTAAGCATTTTTCCAAGATCGGATTCATGATCATGCTGCCAACAGTGACGAGTGAAAGGGCAGGACATGTCCATGACTGCTATTCGTGCACGACCCGGTCATGCTAGATTTATGATTTTGATTTAGTCTCATCAATGCTCCAGCAACATTATAAGAATGAGTTTCCATGAACTCATAAGCAAATTCATCAGTGTTTTCATTGAGGATAACTTGATTTCCTCTAAGTCTAAAGAAGAACAGGAAGACCATATCTGCACCACGTTGAAAATCTATGACAAAAGAAATTTTACCCTAGAAATTTTCTAATATCAATTTTGTTTGATTACAGTGACACGCTGAATCACACGGGTTCCACAGTTAATCTTACCATGACTCAGCTTATGCGTAAAGGAGAGAACCCTACAGGTGTTCTAGAAAATCCTACGCTAGGAGAAGTCTAGATTCAGAGACTCAGAGTTTCGCAAACTCCTATGTATCAAGTTCTATGAAGCAAGATACAGTTACGTTCATATCCACATACCTATGGTACCAACAGGCTAAGGTAGAACGCCAACAGACTAGGATGTTTGTCCATCATCAGAATTGTGAACAAAAATGTGACAAGATCTCCATGGATTTTGGTTACCAGATTAACGCAAACTCAGAAGAAGCATGATGCTATCTGGGTTATTGCCAACAGTTGATCAAGTCTTTGGAATCCTTACATCCACAAGGATTTCAGAACTAACAGATTGATCAGACAAGTTCCAGCCAAGGCTCATCCGATCACTTGGTAATCCGTCAGCTATCGGGTCAGACAAGGGTTCGTAATTGTTCTCCTTATTTACGTCCACGTCCTTGTTCTAATTTCACGAATTGCTTTCACGCTCACGTTCATGACATTATTCACGTTCATGATCATATATTGGCTTACGATTTTGGGAAGTTTTGCAAGAACTGGAGAGACCAGACTCAAGTTTAGTATAACTCCCTATCCTCAAATAGACGTTTCACGTCACAGTCCACTTCTCACCTAATGGCGTTTGGTGTACCGCAGTTGTATTCCATGTTCATGATATGTTTCACATGTCATGTTCATTCCACGTTCCTCATATCACGTTCACGATATGTTACACGTATCATTGATCACGATATGTTTGCTTATACTACACTCACTATGTCTCCACGTATCACGTTCAAAAACTTTCACGTATCACGTTCAAAATTTTTCACGTACTACGTTTCTTTATGTCTCACACATCGTTGGTAATTATCAGTTAAGTTAGAGTGTTTTGCACGATAACGTTTCAGTTACCCTTGCACGTTAATTCTTTTTCCCTCGATCAAATTCAGGGGATCCATCTTACGTTAATAACCAGAAACTTTTACATATTGTCAAACCAAGGTCACAAGACCAGGATTTTCATATGTGTCAAGATCTAGTGAAGTAACCGTTCCAAGAGGGAAGCCAATTGGAAACGGACAAGTTCATCCGGACTTCTTATCCGTTTTTCTCTTATCAATTAGATATGTCCTTTCAGTCACGTCATGTTCTATGTCCTTTCAAGACATCTCACGTTCCACGTTCCACGTTCCTTTCTACCATGTCATCTTCATGTCCTTTTACCTTTCATACCCTCTTAGTTGAATTCGGGTATGTTCTTTTCAGTTTACTTTATCTATAATTCGGGGACAAATTATTCTTTTTAGGGGGAAGAGTTGTAAAACCCGCATGCTTTTACCATGAATAGTACCCTTACGATCGTACGTACATGATTAGAACTTTCCTTTTATAGCACGTTTACGTTTCACGAAAAAGAATTACAAGTATTACGTACGTGTTATAACACGATAAGTATTTATTACGTATTAACACACGATAATTATTTCAATAATAATTATAATCCCAAACATACGAACATGAAATCATGAACGTAAATTAATCACGAGCTAATATTACGTATGTATGTATATTTATTACGATCACGAATAAATATAATAAGACACGAACGATAACTATTTTAATCACGTAAACACGACACGAGAACACGTAAATAATTAGAACACGGGAAAAACAACGGGCTTCCCCTTTGGGGGCCCACATACCACGAAATTAGGAAAAGGAAGGGGCTAAGCCCACTTTTGATTTAACTAAAATAAGGAAAAAGGGAAACATAGTTTCATTTTACAAGATTTCACAAAATATTAAAAACCCTAGCCCCTTTTTCCTCTCCCTCTATGGCCGTCGGGTATAACACCACCAAGGGTGGTTGTTTGTTGATTTTTGGTGATTCAATTCAAGAGATAGTCGTTGTGTTATCATCCTTCTTTGATTCACGTGATCGGTATAAACCCTAACCTCTTTTCTTTTATGTTTTGATTATTTATCACATAAAATCATGAATGTTTTAATAAACTAATTAAAAACAAGATATAACATGCTATTGAATCATGGAGTTTAAATCAATTTAGGGTTAAGTGGTGTTTTGTTTGTGGCCGACGCCTAACCAAACCCCAAGAGGGGTCTCGGCTTGGCTTAAACTCACACCACCGAGACCTTAAGGTCTCGGTTTGGTGGTGGTGGTGTCACGGCAGCAGCAAGGACAAGGGAAACCCCAACTTAGGTCGGGGTATGGTGGTGTTTACGGGTCCGGTTCATGGGTTTAAAACACGGGTCCGGTTCACACATGTTTTGAATAAAACACGGTCCGGTTCATGAGTTATTTTTTTTCAAGGTTTAATATTTTTTACAAGTTATATTATTTTTGCAAGATTTAAATTAAATTAATTAAAAGCATGAACATGATTAATTTAATTTACATGACTTAGGTTATTAGTTTTATTATTAACACATGAATTTTAACCTAAGTATTTTATCTTTTAATTAGACTATATAAATAATAAATTATTAAAACCATGACTTATAATTAATTAATTTACATGACTTAGGTTATATTATTTATAGATAATAATACATGTTTTAACCTAAGTATTTATTTTACCTTTATTTAATTAAATCATGTTATATTTAATTAAATACTTTAACCTATAGTTTATTTAATTTACATGAAATAATTAATAAACTATACTATATAATAACATGACTTAGAATATTAATCAGTAGACACTTAAGCTTATATAATTAGCTTAATTATCCAACTTATATCTAATGATGGAAACTTTCTATTTTTAGAAACTTATTTAATTAAGGCAGCTAATCTATTTATGGAAACTTTCTATTTTTAGAAACTTATCTATTTTAAGCAGTAATTTTATTTTTGGAAACTTTCTATTTTTTTAAACTTTTTAATTTTGGAAACTTCCTATTTTTGGAAAATTTCTATTTTTGGTAACTTTCTATTTTTGGAAACTTTCAATTTTAGGAAACCTGCTATTTTTTAGAATGTTACTTATTATTACACAACAAGTATAATAATACATGAAATACAAGTAATATTTAATCGGAATAGAAAGAATACATGATAAACACAGTATAAAGCTTAAATCGGTAAAACATGACATGAACATATGAAACAAGCTAAGACGTGATATAAAACCAGTTACGTACTCAGTAATCAGATACTTATACACGTATGTATTTACGTATCATTAGTGATACCGAAGTAGGACTCTCTTCCGTTCGTCTTCTTCGTTCATTGGACATAAGGTATAGAATCTCCGTCCTTTCAGTATGGACATTCTTTCCTTATTAGGATTCCCCGTATGCAGCCAATTGTTTTCCCAGTATATGTTTTATATGTTTTTTAATTGCTTATGTTCAAATTAGAATACCTAAAGCCATATACATGCATGACCAGTTTCACCTAGTTTTTGGAGGTACCATAACCATAACACTGGAGGCACCAGTGTTATGACTTCACCACGGCGGAGTGATAGCTCGTGGTGTCCCTTTCAGCTTTTGGCCATTTATTATATTATCAGGTGGGGCGTATGGGTGCATCCTAGTTTACATGTTTTCAGCAGATTATTTAGTGTGAATGTGGTGTGTGCCTTGCATCCTTCACAAGGAGCTGATCCCCCCAACCCAAACCACTATATTAAATTAGAGGCAACCCTTCTAATTTGCATGACGAGGTCACCCTTCCAAGTATTCATGCACGTTGATATCTCATGACCTATATTGGCTAATGGTTAACATGTTAAACAGTTTTCATAAGATAAACATAAGGCTTTTCAAACTATAAAACCAGTTTTATGAACATGCTCCAGGTTTTCTAGTCATTGTACATTTCCGCTGCTATTAAGTCTTTATTATGTTTCAGTCATTCATTCTATGTTTGTATATCCGTGCACTGAGCGTTATGCTCAGCCGTTACTTTCCTTTCCATGTCCCAAAATGGTAGATACCCAAGGACAGACTCGAGCATTTGGAGGACGTGCATAGGATGGAAGCAGCCATAGACTTCTTTTCCTTTTGCCTTCATATATTTATGGTTGTGTAGTCTTTGTTCTTTTCATTTACTTTATTTATGTTTTGGGCTTATGTTTGGGAACCGATGTTTGATTCCGGTTTTCCCTATGGTCATGTATGTTTTACTAAATATTACCTTGCATGCTTTGATGACACGCCATAATCATGCGTGACATTCCATTTATCAAAATGGGGTGTTACATTCCTAGCCTATGCTTCTTGTATGGGTTTCACTGTTTATCAAATGGATGTGAAAAGTGCTTTCTTATATGGCACAATTGAGGAGGAAGTGTATGTTATGCAACCTCCGGGTTTTGAAGATTCAGAGCATCCAAATAAGGTGTATGGAGTCAAGACAGCAATGTATGGACTTCATCAAGCCCCTAGAGCATTGTATGGTACATTATCCACTTACCTTGTGGAAAATGGGTTTAAGAGGGGCACCATAGTCCAGACTCTTTTTACCAAGAAGAATGGCAAGGATTTTATTCTTGTACATGTCTATGTGGATGATATTATCTTTGGATTGTCAAATCCAAAGATGAGTGAAGACTTCTCCAAACTTATGACAGACAAATTCAAGATGAGTGCTATGTGAGAGATGAACTTCTTTCTAGGTTTACAAGTATAACAGAAAGAAGATGGTATCTTTATCTCTCAAGACAAGTATGTGGTTGAGATCTTGAAGAAGTTTGGTTTTTCTCCTCATGAAAAACGGGCTAGCACACCCATGGATAGGGAACACCCTTGGGGAAAGACTGGAGATGGAAAAGATGTTGATGTCAGGCATTATAGATCAATGATTGGTTCATTGATGTATCTTACAGCCTCCAAACCTGACTTCATGTTTGCTGTGTGTGCATGTGCACGCCATCAAGTGACTCCCAAAGAGTGTCATCTTCATGTTGTTAAAAGGATCTTTAGATACCTTATGTGCTATCCCACTTTCGGATTGTGGTATCCTAAAGATTATCCGTTGGATCTTATTGGCTATTCAGACAGTGACTATGGAGGTGATAAGTTTGATAGGAAATCCACAAGCGGTGGATGTCAATTTCTTGGGAGCAGGCTCATATCTTGGAAATGCAAGAAACAAACAGTGGTGGCAAACTCTACAACTGAATCAGAATATGTGGCTGCAGCTGCTTGTTGTAGACAAGTTCTATGGATACAAAACCAGCTGTTGGATTATGGGTATAATTTTATGCATACTAAGATATTTGTAGATAATAACAGTACATTATGCATTATTAAGAATCATGTACATCATTCTAAAACTAAACACATAGAAATTAGGCATCATTTTATAAGAGATTGTTTTGAAAAGGGTTTAATACATCCAGATAGGGTAGACACAGAAGAGAATGTTGTTGATCTTTTAACTAAACCTTTTGATGTGGGGAGGTTCCAGTACTTGGTAACAAGTATTGGAATGTTCAATCTCACCTAAATGTGTTTTTGAAATCATTGTATAGTATGTACAGGATGTGCACTATTATTTATCTTTGTAAAGTATTAGATTTTCCACTTTGTTTTTCTAACGCTGACAGAGGTTATTTAGACGCTGACAAGTGTAAAAATGGCCGCTGACAGCAACATGTTAGTTTTGTGGTTTTTGATCTAATCATGCAGGCATTATGAACATTATAAAATAGGATACAGAGTTGCTTATGGACTTCATATCATGAAGAATTTTTATTTATGATGGTTGGAATGCTTGCATTCCTATCTTGAAATAAAAAATTTTATCATCTTTTGCAATATGTGTAAGTTTAAGGGGAGGTTTAGGAAACCTTTAGGAATTTAGGTATCCTTTGAGTACTCTTGCACAATTCTAGATTGTGTCCACTAGTGAGTGAGTATTAGAAATAATGGAAGTTTTTCTTTTTAAGAATGATTGGAATTTCTAATTCTTGAGGCACTGTAGCATGCAAAGTTGATATACTATGCATGCTGCCAAGACTTTTAACCTAGAATTGGGATTGGTCGGTTGGGAGACTTGGTGTAAATTTTAATTGGGCTTACCTGGGAAGTTACAAAGAGTTTATATGAGATTTCTTCACTGTTAAGAACTTTGGTTAGCAAGGGACATTTGAGGACAATTATGTGCATCTTGCTTATGCAAGTGTGCGTGATTGGACAGTGCTTGCCATCCTTCAGTCATTTTCAGTATAAGAGTTATCTTGACTAGGGTAAACTTATTTTGTTAAGGTCTTTTTATTTTTATTTTTATTTTTTTTGGCCGCTGACATAGTTTACTTCCAACGCTGATACGACTAATTTGAATGCTGACATGGCAAAACTTACACGCTGACAAGAATATATATTCGTTACACGCTGATGTTTACTTTTTGACCGTTTAAAATCATTGGGGTCCACCCAGTTGTTATTTTTGACGAAAATTTGGGCCGTAATTTTAGCAAGTTGGTAACTTTTTATTAATGAAGGTGATAAGTTATATACTTTCAAGATTTTCATGATTACTTTTTGAATATAACTGCCTTCTTTTTCAACCAATCGTGTGCTAATATCTTTCCTATAAATACGACTCATTTCTTTCACACAGGGTAACTACTATTCTTGTCTGCTAAAATTCTTGAACCTTCATAACTCCATTGTTATCATCCTACAGTTTTCTCAAATAATTCAAATGGCACCAAAGTTTAAACCTGATGGTGTAGAGTTGGGGTTTAGAAGCCAACACAACATGGTGGCTTATTTAGAAGAAGATAATACTTTGCACCCCCAATACACTCAGATGATTGGGTATTTGATGGCGTCTCCTTTAAGGTATGCTCTTTCACATACTCCTCTTGTCCCTATCACACACATCAAGCAGTTTTGGAACTCTGTACGTTCCAAAACAATTGATGGAGTGATTACATTAGTTGGCATTGTTCATGGGACTTAATGGCTTGTTACTGAGGCTTTAGTTCGTCGGGCTTTACATCTTGACGGTGTTGATGGTATAACAACCCTTCCCCTAGCAGAGCTAGAGCAAGGGCTTCGAGGCTTGGGATATGCTTTGCCCCCAGTTGGGCATATAAACAAATATACTAAACAACAATTTCCCCCTGCCTGGAAGTACCTGATACATGTCATCCTACAATGTTTGAGTCCCAAATGCTCGTCTTTCAATGAAATCAATCGATCCATCGGTTGTGCTCTTGTTTGCATTGCAAATGGGCAAAAATATAAGTTTTCCAAAATGATTTCTGATGGCATGTGTCACAACAAGGGTAACAAGATGACTTTTGCTTACCCAAGGTTTTTACAAATGGTTTTTGATGCACAAAGATATTGTAGTAGGGACCATGACAACTTTTATGAGGTCCCTACTCAAAAGAAAACTGTGTTTGGCAACATGAATACCCCTCCCTTCAGAGACCTTCCACTCACCCTAGCCATGTAGGTTGTCATTCAGGCAACTGCACACACTGCACCACAACAAGACCCTCTCCAAGCACAACCTCCGTCACCACAACACATGGATCCCCTCAACCCTCAAGCGTTGACATTCACAATGTAGGTGCTGACACAGCCAACCTAGACGCTGACACCATTCCCCCACACACCCAAACAGACCTTCATTCCACTTCATCCTTAGAACAACAAGACTATAGGTTTGAGAAACGTCAAAGGAATACTAGAGTGTTCTCCTCTAGTGGTCCTAGCTATGTAGCAGAGAGAACCACCACCACAAGTGTGGTTGGTGACATGGGTGTGGCTGGGACTATTGACACTGGCTTAGAAGCAGGTCAAGACAGTCCCAACATCATTAAGACCACACCCATGCCCAATGAATCTCTCTTAGGGGGTTAGATCCCCATGATAGAGGAGGGCAGAATGGAACCTTTATCAGCTATGGAATTGACGGTGGTCTGTATGTGCTTATAAAAGCAAAATGCAGACCTTGTACAGATTGTCACAACTCAAGGCCTTGAACTCACTTCTTTGAGGGAGAGGTTGGTTACTTTGGAGACTTCCAATAATAGGAGAAGGCAGGCTAGAGTCCTTTCTTCAGGGGAGGATTCTTACAAAGGAGAGGATGAGACAGTGAATTTGAGTGACAAAGGCTCACAAGAAGGTGTTTCTTATGGGAGTAAATCCGTGGAGATAGCTGAGGCACTGACAAGCTTGAAAGAGAAGCCAACTATTGATATTTCTTTGGTTACTCCTAAGAAGCTATCGTTTGTAGATATGATGAAGCAGGTTACTGAGTCAGCCGCTGACACTCAGCTTTTGAGCGCTGACAAGAACAAATTTGACGCTGACAAACTTGCAGGTTTAGCTGGTGAATCCCAACCACCAGTTATCATCAAAGATGTTTCTACACAGGTACAGTCAACAACTTTACCAACTATTGGAGCATTGGAAAAGGGTAAAGGGGTTATGGTAGAAGTCTAGGTACCTAAGGATGTAGCTCAGGTACATTTTGATTCTGTTTTGGCTGCACAACTTGAGGAACATGATAGGGTGAAGACTGCCATTGAGTCATAAATTGTGACTCCTTCTAAAGGCAATAAAGATAGCAGTGATGATGAGAGTATTAGTTCTGGTGTAATGATAATTGAAGAGCCAGAAAAATTGGAGTATGGGAAGGATGAATTAGCTAGGGAGAAGCTCAGGGAGTTGAATATGCAGGTAGACTTTGATTTGCCTGAGGTAGTGGCTATGTATTTTGCATGGGAATCTTCAATTGCAGAAAATCCAGACATGTCACATACTGGAGAAATTTGGGGTTTGGAAATTTTGCTGAGAGTTCAAAAGGATTGCAAGGTTATTTTGAAGCATAAAGCGAGTAAAGTACTTTCTGAGCTCAAAAGAGATAGAAGAGAGCTCTATTATATGCTTCTTAGGTGCCATCAAGCAGGATGGACCTATGCAAATTGAAGAATCTTTCCTTTGAAGAGTTGAAGTTTTATGCCTATCGTATTTGGGAACGTGTTTGTGAGGCAAATACTCTCAGACTTATTTCTGATGAAACGAAGGAAGAAATTGAAGAAAACATGCAGATCAAGAAGGCTTCCATTGTGCCAAGACCAGTGAAGAAGGGAATACCAATTGAATTTCCAGTACTTGATCAATTGAATCCAAGTGAAGCTGTGATAAGGAAGACTATAAAGCTTTCACCATTAGAAGCTTCAGACTTTGCAGATGTATTACCTCTAGATTTCAGAAACCCCCATAATCAAGTATGAGGAAGATGCAAGTGGTTTCTGGGTGATCACCAGATATGGTGACAAGGTACACACATTCACTTCTTTGATTTCTTTGTTTGCAAGTATGGATAGAGAAGACTTGGTGGATTTATGGAAGCTGATGAAAGCCAAGTATGAAGCTGAAGAGCCTTCTTCAGTAAGTGGAATAAAGATCTAGACAACATTCAAGAGAGGTTGCACCAGATGAAGCTGATCCAATATGATTGGATCTTGATGACCTCAGTGGTTTGAAGTGGCGTTTATATTCATCTGCTGGTGTATACCATCTTAGTACCTCTAAATTTGAAGAATATCTTTTGGTTGATGCTGAATATCCTATGTCTAAAGATATTTTGAAGATGATGGTATCTACACAGTTAGAGGTTGACTATACCAGTGATGTTAGCAAGGATTTAATTAGATTTGTTTATTATCTAATTAAGAAATAGTTTGTATTTGTAAGAATCCTCCTTGTATTTAGTTTTTATTTTGAAACTTGATTACTAGAGTAGATATCAAGTTTAGGGGAGGATTGTTGGGAATAAAATTAGCTAAGTCACTGGGACGCTGACAAGAAGAACTTGGACGCTGACAAGAGTAAAAGAGGCGCTGACAGGTGAACGCTGACAAAGCATATTGGAGCGCTGACAAAGAGAAGTTCAACCACTGATGGAATACTTAGTCTACACGTTTTGTAATTCTAGTAAAGATATGTTTGGCATTGTATTTTCTATATTTATCTTTACCTAGAATAGTTGATACGTAGATTATTGTACACGAGTCCTTGTGCTATAAAAGGAGGTCGTAGGGTTCATAGTTTGATATCAGTCTTAATAAGTTTTACACTTTCATTGTACGCAAGTTTCATTATTAATTGAAGTGAAAGTTTGGTTTACTTGTTTTGCTTTGTTCTTTGTTCTAAGTGTTAATTCCGCATAACACTTATATTGTTGGATACACAAAGTTTCTCTACGTATTAAACTTGATTCAATCTCGTTAACTCAAAGCTAATCGATCTAAGTTTGGATCAACAGGGTTCACAACCAAGTTTGGTAGTGCCAGAGGGAAGTATCATTCCTGCAGGGAACCCATCTAAGACCAATATTTTTAAAGATTCTACCCATGTGTTTCCACCTTAAACTAGACCTAGGAAACATTGTTTTCTCATGTACAATAGAAGACTTAGTGGAACAGAACCTATTTCCTGTAGGGATCCATGTTTTAGGTGTATTTCAAGTACCTACATCTTTTTTGTTTCTAGTTCTCTTAGAGATGATACTCTAGCATGGAAATTCACCTTGTTTAGGATTTTTGTTATAAAAATCATCATGGCTTGGCGTAAAGACACATTTGTTACAATTTGAACAAACAATGTTCCTTGTATCTGAGAAAGACTCAGCATGGGAGTTCACCCTATCGAGTACTTTTGTAATACAATCATGATGATTTGCTATAAAGACAAATTTGTTACATTTTGAACAAACAATGTTCGTTATATTAAAGAAAGACCTTGAATTGTTCGTGTGATTAACCACTGAGATTGTAGTTCTTTGTTCATAACTATGTTTGATGTAGACCCATTCCTAGAAGGCATCTTATTGTCTTTATGATTCTTAGTTCTTTCTTGTGTCTTTTTCTTAGCTTCCTCTAAATGGTGCTTATGAGAAATGTCCTTTGAACTGACTCGAGACATGTTCTTAGAACCATTCCTAGAGGAGCTAGCTGCTATCATATGGTGAGGTTTTTCAAAGGTAGATTGTTTGGTGTGAGGAGTGACTGGTTTATGAAAATCTATTCACATCAACTTGGGAGTCAAACCGCGATCTTGAGGAGTTAGCTCGCTCAGATCTGAATGCATTCGGTTATCTAACTGATGTAATTTTGGGTGGTTTCCCCAAGTTTGATGATTTTTCAAACTTAGTTTCCGCACTAGTTCCTTAAGTTTTCCTCAACTCGTTTTTTTAGTGCAATTATTGAAAAAGCCTTCTCCTGAACTTGAGCCTATAAAGTCTCATTCTCTTTCTGTAATTTCTCTTGAGAAGCCAGCTTAGATTCTAACAAATTAATTTGTTTTATAAATTGATCCTTTTCTGCTTTAGCATCTTGAACTTTATGATCCAATCATTGTTCAAAAACCACATTTTCCTTTTCAAGTTTTTCAAAATACGTTTCAAACTTTTCAGTTTTCTTCGAAAATTCAAGTTTGGCATTCTCAAGATCTTTTGATTGTTGAGCTAACATTGTTTCGAGCTCTTCAATCTTAGAAGAAGCAGCCGTATGGCATTTATAATAATAACTTACAACATTTTGTTCAATCTCTCTCCTTTTATGACTTACATCGGATCTTAGAAGTGGTAATGCTATCATCATTTTCAATCCCATGTGTGTCATAAATAAGTTCCAAATGCTCAGCATGCGGTATTTCATCAGCATATACATCATATACAACATTCCATTGTAGCGTATTTGTAGGCTCTTCGTCATACACAGGTATGGTGGCATCATAAGAAATGTCTGTAACATTCC